>VDFB02075321.1:405330349-405576978 GCA_007258455.2 Sequoia sempervirens
CAAAAGGGTATATTGGGCAAATTCAGAGCATTTTCTCGAAAATGGGTATAAATTTTGCATACGACGTCATTTTTTTGCAAACGAGATATCATCAGAAAGCTGGTTCTGAGCTCTACACAATGGTGTAGGTGTGATTTTTTTTCTTTCTTTTTTAATGTCATTTTCAGCCTCAGAAGTCACATGTTGTTTTCACTCCAGAAGACATATCTTTTGACTCGATTATCCATTTTTTGCCATTCTTGCGGCGTTGGAAAGATGGTTCATTCCTCTACACAGATATGAGTTCTATTTTTATTTTATATTTATGCATGTTTACATTCTCTCCTTTTACAATCATTGGGTTATTGTAATAAATGAACTGAGATAAAATTCCATCGGGAGTTTCTTGCATAATAATCTAATTAGAGTGTGCATGCACTTTGATCTCCATCTTCATCTTATTTTGATGACAACTCGCATGGGTTATATATGGTTTCCTAGTTTCTTTTGGCCACATATTTCTCTTGCTTAACACATATCAGATTCACACTGGTTCACACTTCAAATTCAGAGTTTATGGTTTTTGATCTGCATTGGTTTAGATCCTTCTCAGTTTGAGGGCCATGTTTTTATGGTTAATGTTCCAGAGTCTTTATGGTACTTGTTCCTATGGAAGATTTTTGGTCTCAGTTTGGCATCGGCATCAAGATACACAGTTTCTAGATTTTGTTATCATTTCATCTACTATTGCTTCACAGATTTCAAGGTTGTTCCAGTTTGTGAGTTTTCCAGTGTTCTGTGGCATCGGGTCTACTATCACATTATTATGATTTTGCTTGGTTTCTTGTAGACAGAAGTATCTTTCCTTGCTTGTCGGATTGTGGCTCTAGTGTTACTCCACAGTGTTCTTCTAGTGCTTCTTTACAACAGGTCATCTCATTGTAGGGGGGTTTTGTCCCACTGGGTTTTCCTTCTCTACCTCATTATTACATTTGTACATGGGTACCTAATCAGGCCTTGTTGTTGGGACCCATTCATGCTTTCTTGCATTATCTTAGTTTTAGGTGCATGCTTTTTTAGTCTCCCTAAGTTGCACTTATGGGGGGTGTTAGTGTAATTAATATTTAATTATGCTTGCATAACTTTACTTAGGTATATTTTAATTCCTAGGTTAATTATTCTCATCCTTATCTTCTTCAGCTATCTTGTTGCTCAAAATAAGATTAGGGTTAGGCATGCATTTCTTTTATAAAGAAAACTATTTCATGTAATTATGAATTCCTAAATAATATTATTTGCACATCTTTTTGCAATAGTTTTGTTTTTTCTGATTTTCTCTTATGTGGAAGGTTTTTTGGTTTGCATGTCTGATCTTGGTTTCTAACACTTTGCTGCTAGTCAGACGTCTATAGCCCCAATGGAGATACCTCTAGTTCTCTCAAATTATTTCTCTACTACCAGCTAGGCATCCATAGCCCCAGTAGAGATACTTGAATTACCCTTATCATATTGAGTTTTCCATCATTTATGCTTCTCTTTTCTCTTCTTTTGAATGGGATTTATTTGTAGAAATTATTTTCTTATTGTAGACACTCAAAATATCTTGATCGATATCATGCACTTGATCTTGATTCACTAACACCAATTATTCCTTAATCACGTTCATACTAACCATTTAATTGAATAATCTTTATTTAATTAAATTCATTAAATTCCTCCATATTCCTCTTTTAATTAAATAAATCAACTTTATTTAATTAAATCCTAATGTTATTCTTTTAATTAAATAAATCAAATTTATTTAATTAAATCTTAATGTCCTCTTTTAATTAAATAAATCAATTTTATTTAGTTGAATCCTAATGTTCTTCATTTAATTGAATAAATCAAATTTATTTAATTAAATTACTAATCTTTCGCTATCTTCTCATTTGATTTAAATAAATCTAAATATCTAAATCAAATGTCAAATCAACTAACTTCATTAATCCTAATTAATTCCTAACACTAATTCTCCATTCCTCTAGATTTTGCAAGTTGCACATGTAAATCAATTTATTTGATTTATTAATTCCTCTATTTCCATTCAAATATGGCATATTCTTGGAATATTCCACTTATTTGAATTATCCCTCCTAAATGACTTTTTTCCTCCAACTTGGCATTAAAGGCTCTCACATGTCCTCTTCTTGAGCCAACTTGGCATTAAATCCTCTTACAACTCTTCTTACACAAGCCATCTTTTGAATTTCAAATTCCACCTACTTGCATTTAACATGCACATTGTTCAAAATGTGATCCACTCTCCTTCATTAACATGTTGACAAGTGGCACAATGCCATTGGTTCAAGTTTAATCCCACATTTTTCCTATTCTTCAATCCTCCATCCCTCTTCCTTATAAATAGAGGCCTTCTCTATTGATTTAGGGGAGAGAGGTTTATGCAAGTTTATTATCCAAAATTCATCCAAGTTAGCATATAATTTCTCCATCATAGCTAGGTTATTGGAATTTTGCATCAAAGTCATATTATTCATCACGCATCCATCATCAAGTTTGTCAAGGGATTCTTTCCACATCAAAGAAGCACCAATCCCCCTATGGGATGTTGGTTTGAGCATTAGAATAGAGTTTCATTTGTGATTTATTTGCATAGTTTAAGATATTTTGCTTTGTTTCCATATTCATATGTTCAAAGAATTTCACAGGGAATGTTTGGTTTACACTTTTTTATTGACTAATGATCACTTATTTGTTCATGTTTGAGTAGGTCTAAGCTAAGCATCCACATTTTGGCACTAGAAGGAGGGCACAAATCTCAAAATTAACATGTTTTTTTGGCCATTTTTGTCCTTTTTTCTTTTTTTTCTCTTTTTTGTCTTTCCAAGGCATAGAGTGATGCTACAATTCCAAATAGCAACACTGGAAGTCAAATTTCCCCACTACTGCAAATAGAAACATTGAAAGTCTCAAATAGCAACGTTGCCTCTGTGTTTTTTTTTTAATTTTATAGTCAATCTTAAAATGGCCATATCTTGCTCATATAGAGGTCTTTTTCAAAGATTTTTTTTGTGAAATGGGGTATAATTTCATAAGATATGCAATGGTGCAAGTGTTTCTCAATTTTTGTTGAGTCAAAATTTTCAATTTTACACCTAATGTCCAAACACATTGTAACATGGTCTAAATTTTAGGTTTTTTATGCTTAATCATTCATCTAACCCTCATATCTTCTTGTTTCTTAATCTCATATAACATTTTGAGCATGGATTTTAGGTTTTAAGAGGATCATGGAGCATTGAAGTGAAAGAAAAAGCATTTGATATCCATTGTCTAGGAAAAGAAGAGAACAAGAAGAGCTTCCTATGACACTTTCTTTTTCATAATTGTAAAAAAGTGTTCTTTAACACTTTGGGAGCAATTATAATCCCATATTTAGGATATTTTTATCTTCATCTTTAGAACTTAACTACATTTCATTTGGGTTTTAAAAAGAACATACAAAATATTTCTTTTCCACAAAGGGTTAAAAAGAACAATTAGAAACTCACTAGATTTTATTTTGGGTTTTAAAAATTGAGCAAACAACTTCAAACACTCAAATTTGGTGCCATAAAAAGAACCCATTTACTACTTTTGAAGAATAAAATGAACATGTGCTTATCTTGTTTTGTAATCTCTTTTACAAATTAATATCATTGAAATGCATATGCACTTCTCTCGCACTTTACGGCGATCTTGAGAATCAAAAGCATTTTTGTGATATTACGTTATCTAAAAGATTGCCTCCACATTTCAAATTTGGGCTCTTAAAATTGAACAAATCTTTCTAGTGTGAGAAAGGACATTGTGTGTGTTCTCTTTTTTCATGCAAACAAAGATTGATCGAACTGGAGATGCACCTACTCGCTTTTGTTTACCTTTAGAGGGCCTTCCTTGGTGGGAAAAAGTACTCACCCCAAGGGAACGACCCAAGCGGTAATGAGCATAAGCCAAGCTCTTCCAAACCGCTATATAAATTTGTGGTTGCGATAAAAATTGTAAACAATGGGAAGTGATGCATGATAAATCTCCCCCAGTGTCTTTATGATGCGTAAAGCCCTTGTTCTAAGGGTTGGGAGATCTCTCACAAGGAGTTTATCATTGTACCCCCTAAACTAGATGCCCTTACTACGAACCTTTGTTTAGAATCCAAAATCCCAATATTTGTTGGCATTAGGAGGTCGGACCTTCGAAGTCGTCCCACATATTTGTGGTTCTTTATAGAGATGAAAATTTTGTCATGGGAGATTCATGAGAACTAAAGCTTGACTGACCCATAGAAGTGAGTGTCGTGGAGGGAAACCAGTGTTGTCAAGCTTCTAGTCATCTGCTCTGAATAAGCACAGCTGGATTTATCTAAGTGGGAACTAAAAAAGTATTTTCTCTTCCATCCTAGGGTTGTGCAATCTTTGAGTCAATTAAACACATTGCTTGGATCCAAAATATTGAAAACAAACATTTAACAAGGTCATCAAATTTCAAACACTTTAGAAGAGGAAAATACCTTTGAAAAGTCCAAGTATTACTACTTGTCCCTAGGGATTTATCCTTAGAGGCTTCTAAATACTTGGGCCTTTAAATCTCAATTTGTTTTCTCCAAAGTCAACATAAGGAAACTATGGCTTTGACTTCTTGATTCTCACATAATGGACCTTGTGAAATGAAATAAGGTCTTGACATAAACATTTAGTTTGAAACTTAAGCAATACAAGTGGATGTGGTAAAAAGCAAGTCATTAATCAAGATTAACTCAAATTGAACCCCACACATGTGCTTGGTCTCTTTTGGTCATATGGTTTTCCATGCAAATATTGGTCTTTTGGTTTGAACCACTCTTAGGGAAAAGCATGTTCTTCACTATTTTGGTCTTGAAAACAAAGTCTCTCTAGGTTCATCTAGGATCAAATCAAACACTTCATCCACCCCAAACATTTATCATCTCCATCCCACAAACAACTTTAGAAATTTTGAAACATCATTATCTAGACTTGGGTACATACTTAAACCAAATCAAAACCATTTGTTTAGTTAGGTGGGTGTGGATGAATCCTTCCTCACACACTTAGTTAAATTATCACCCTTTTGAACGAGTTCATCCTAATATAACATCTAACATCTTGGGATTCACAAGTTCATTATCCAATCAAAAAATCAAAATCAAATCCTAAAGTATAGCATTGATCCAAAGTTCCTAAAAGTTCAACACCCATATCATTCACCCCTTTCATCCTTCATCTCATCATTGGTCCTAAATCCCTTAGAGGTCAAACAAGGTCAAAACACAAGAAGAACATGGAATATAAACTTGATCCATACATCATGAGTAATCTAAATCAACCAAACTATCAAAACCTTACAATGTCAATTGATTATCAAAACTCACATTTATACAATCCATACATGGGATCATTATCTCCTACAAACTTCAATGATACAACAAATGTGAGTATGCCCAATCTAAATTTTGGAACACCTTTCCCTATGATAGATTTAAATCAAAGTAAAAACCTAAAAATCTATCAACCAAACAATCAATACATGAGTCTTCAACAAAACAACATTATCCCACTAAATCCATACATGCCAAATGTGAATATACCAAGTACAAGTTTACCAAACATGAAAATTTCAAATCCACACTTGGTAAAATTTGGGATATATATGTTTGTGCATCATACAAATGTTGTTCAAAGTCCAAACAATATGTTGACGACTCCATGTATTGATCCAAGTCAAGGTAACACCATGCAAAATCAAAGTTACCTAAATCAAGGCAATGTGGTTCCCAACCCCAACAATGTTTAATTTCAACCTATAATGCCAAATCTAAACATCATCCCAAATTAGAACATTGTCCAAAATCAATTTGTCCATGATCCCATACAAACACCACAAGTATGCATTCCAAATCTGCTTGAACAAAAACCAAATCAACTATATCAAGGGTGTCAAGATCAAAATCAAGATCAAATTTTGTGAGATCAAATTGCTACACTTACCAAAATAGTTTATTAATTATGCCAAGATACATCTCCACCCCAAAATAAATACACTCTTCCATTGGTTAAACCATGTCATCAAAGCATTGAGTTGTGTCCACAACCACATCAAGAACAATATCTCCGATATCAAGAGGTTGGATATCAAGATCAACATCAACAACAAACCCAATCACCCCATCTCGAAGATCAGTCATCACATCTCCAAGATCAATCACAACTATCCATCAATGAGCACCTTGAAGATATTTCTACCTCATCCAATGATCAAATCAACATATATGAAGAGTCACTTTTCAATCATGATCAAAATCCACCAACAATACCGAACAATGATCCAATGCAAGAAATGTTAATATCATTTGATCCTATGGTTGAAAACTTTGACAATCTCTCCACCACAATTATTGAAAACAATGATCAAGATCTATCCATCAATGAGAACCTTGAAAAAACCTTGAAGATATTTCTACCTCATCCGATGATCAACTCAACATACATCAAGAGTCACTCTTTATTCATGATCAAAACCCCTCAACAATATCTGACAGTGACCTATTTCAAAGAGTGTTAGAATTATTTGATCCTATTGACATAATCCACAATCCATATACCAAATGATCATGTTGAAAATATCTCTACATCACCTAATGAGTTAGAGGACATATCTCAAGAATTTATTCCAAAGCATGATCAACATCTTTCACCAAAGTCTAGCAATGGTCCTTTCCAAGACATATTGACATCCTTTGACCTCATGGTTATAGATATTGAAGGAATCCTCAACTCAACATTTGATTCAAGTCCACTCAAAGATTAAGAGGATATTGAGCCACTTCCCATTCCTAATGAAGATTTCCAAGAAACCTTTATAAGCAATCCATCCTTTGAAACTAACCCATGTCAAGAACTTGATCCAAAGCATGTCGAAAGCAATTCCGAAATCATTCAAGATCAATAATTCGTATCTCCAAGATACTACAATGATCTAATGGACACTCTCTTATATATACAAGTCGTAAATGATGATCATATCCATATAGCACATATTCCTCCATTTACCCATGAGATGATTACTCCTAATGGACATGTAGATGATCTTCATTCAAAACAAGAGTCTCATACTCTTGATATCATTACCAAGGGACAAGAGTCTCCCACTCTTAACATTTGTACACATGATCAAGATATAGAAAAATCTAGAGACATATCAAAAATGGGTCATGAAGAGGGCTTCTACAAAAGTTGTGAATCAGGAACATCTTTTGAAGGCATATCAAAAATTAATCATAAGGAAGACTTTTATGGGGACAGTGAATCATCGACACCTCTTGAAGAAGCATTAAAATAAGATATTCCACAAGATGAAGCCAAAGATATCAATCAAGAAGTTATCCCACACATGGAGGATCCTATCACTTATAAACTTGGATCACTTACATTTTTAAGGGCAATCTATCTTATCAATGAAGAAGCTATCACCTTTAAAGATCCACGACAAAGTAGAGAAGGGTTAACACCTTTTTTCCAAGGTAAATCATATCCTATTGCAAATAAAAAATTTCAATAAATGAATTATCAAAGTAGAGGATTAGACCTACATGAATAGGGTATCCTAGAACCAATACAGATTATTAGTAATCCTAAGCATCAAGGTCTTGGTTATTCGACAATTAAGGGATCTAAAAATATCAATGATACCTCTATAATACTAGGGGCAATTTTATCTAGTGCAAACATCAACATAGGGAGCACGAAGAATCCTCATGATGAAACCAATGCCAATACAACAACCAGCCATGTTATGAATCTTCATCCACCCATCACCCCATCCACGAATGGGGGCCAACATCAAAATAAATATTTGAATCAAAGTACAAAGAACATTATCAAAGAAAAAGAAGTTGGGAAGCATAATGGACAAATCAAATACACATGGATACCAAATAATACAAAGAAATATTATCCCTATCAAACTTTATTAGTCAAAGAAACTATGGGGCAAAATAAAAAGGGAAAAGTATCCATCAAAGATGTCCACAAAGGAAAAAGAAGGCTTCTCAAGTGACATACAAAGTATATCAAGCGATTGGTCCTAATTCCATATACACTTTTGTATCCACCCATCATTGCTCATCTTCCCAAGTTTGGAGAGTCAAAGGTTCTAAACTATCAACCAATCCATCTTTTATTCCTAAACACACTTCATCCACGCCTCCATGCATGATATCCAATTCTCACATTGACCATGTATTGGAAGCAACCCTTCATCATAAGGATTCAGAAGGCGCTCTATTACGATGTGCGCACAAAGACAAAGTTAACTCTGGTATCAACAAAGTAGATTAGGAATCTCAAAAGTTGTATTCAAGTGCACATATATTGGCAAAGCAGCTTCTTCAAACAGGATATCGATGGCACATTATGACAGAAGCATCTACATCGACACCACCAGGTGGTTCAACATGAGCTTAAAATATTTCAAAAAAATAAATAAATAAATAAATCACGAAAATAGTAAAGATAAAAATCATCCTCTAGTGAAAACCGCATGGGCGGCGCTTTGGGAAAGTACCATGATGAAAACCTAGAAAATAGGTGTCATGTGTAGAATTGAGCATTTTCATGCGCTAGTTTAGGTGGAAGCATCTCATCCCATCCATCTCATCCATAATAAATCAATTCATCCATCCATAAACCATTTATCCAATCCATTTTCATCCATCTACATCCATAGTCCACATTATCTTGATCTTGACAAAGTTTCACTTGCTTACGGTAAACATCTTGACATGGGTCATTTTCATTGATCCTATCATATCCTAACATTAGTTGAGCCATGAAGAATTATCCAAGTGAGCATTCTTTTTTCGAACACCTTATTTTATTGCAAGATAATCCATATCCATCCATCCATACATCTATCCAAGAATCCACCCATGGAATTCCATACATGGCTAGACACTGGAGGCAGATATTTACTGTAGACATCCAAATTTGATCTCTCCCATACGATCAAATTCACCTCCTTATTTATCCATTCCGTCAATATTAATTTATTTAATTAATATTACACTTTCTGCCTAAGGTCCTTAAAGTATTTAATTTAACAATTAAATGTTTTACCTTACATATTTTCCCTCTTTGAATTAAATAAATACATCAATTTATTTAATTTAGTCATTTAACCTTTTTGAATAAAATCAATTTGTGTGAACCCCAACCTTGGTACCTGCAAAACAAAGAGAATAAACACCTCAAGTTAGATATTGCAAGCCAAAACAAGGATTCCCCATGAAATCCATTTACAACTTCAAACTAGGAAAGAAAATAATAAAGAACACAATGCAAATGACAAAAACAAGATAAAATCCTAATTAGATGTGCAAAATCATGATCCCATGGGGGAATTGGTGCCAATTTGATGTGAAAATTGGCTCTTTCCCAATTCCTAAGATGCAAGCTTCGAATGTTGAACAGATTGATCCACTTTGTTGATGAAAGATGAGAACTCCAAGCCAAATCTGCAAAAAACCTAGCTATGACTCAATGATAATGGATAAAATTCAAGAGATATTTGAGCATGGTAACTTTGCTTGGATTGTGGATGATCAAATGAGGATATGAGCTCTTTATTTATAGAATTATAGGATGGATGAATGTCCAAATTTGAGAAATGTGGGACTAACATTCATCCAATGATATGATGCCGCTAGTCAAACTATGAATGGATGATGGATGTGCAAGATTTGGGGTTTGTGCCAATAAATACATAATATTTGAATTTCAAATTTGTTGAAATGACATGCAACAGGGAAGAAAAAATGCAATAAATGCCACTTGGCTCAAGGCAAAGGACATGTAAGAGACTTTAAATGTCTTGTTGGATGTACATGTTGACTTGGAATTTTTGAATTTAAATTGAAAGAATATTCCAAAAGATGCCTTGTGAGGAAAATAGAGATTTAATAAATGAATTAAATCTATTTTCATGTGCAACTTGCATTACTAGAGGTTGTGACATGAGATGAGGTTAAATTAATCAAGGGTTAATTAATTTAACAGGAAAAGTTAGATGATGTGACCTATTTGACTCAAATTTATGGATTTAATTAAATCAAATAAGAGAGGAATATGATAAGAGGCTAATTAAATAAGGATTTTGATTTATTTAATTAAAAGGGATGGTGTTAGATTAAATCAAATAAGGTTTTAATTTATTTAATTTAATGGATAGACTTTAGAGATTTAATCAAATAAATTGATTATTTAATTAAATAGGGATAATTAGATCAGATGGATTAATTTAATTAACAAGAGAGATGACTTGATTAGATAAAATAATTTATTTAATTAAGAGACGAATATTGATGAATTTAATCAGAGAGGGTAATTTGATTAAATGGTTAGACCAAGGGATGATTCAGGAAGAAACGATGTTAGTAAGTCAGGATCAGATGCACGATGTCAATCAGTATATTTTACGTGTCTACACAATTTAAAATTATTCATTTTTTCTCTCTCCTTGTCACATCCTCCATAATCCATTTCTAATCTAGATTAATTAATTCATGATTAAGATGTGCATCCTCTTAATCAGGGATTAATGTCACATCCTCGTACATTTACCACTTTCTTCTAATATCTCATTAATTATCCTAATCAGGTATTTGCACAACCTTAATCAAAGTCATTAGTCACATTTAGCCCCCTTTTTTGGTTAACCTTTTCATTTGCTTTTCTTAGCATTGACCCTCTTTCCCATGTGAATTTTTAATTCACATTTATTCATCCTAGGTCTCTCTCCTCCCATGTGAATTTTTAATTCACATTTTATCCTTTCAAGGCTTACCTTATCCCCATGCAACTTCTAGAACATTTGACTTGTCACCTCATCCACATGTGACAAACTCCCACCTTTTTGGAAACCCTCTCTTATCCACTAGATTCTCCCAATATTGTGAATTTTTAATTCACATTTATTTCTCCAACCACTTTCTCTTTTCCCATGGAGATTTTTGAGGAATTCCAAAATTTCTCAAATGTCACTTTCATCATCACTTAGGAACAAGAAGTTTATTTTTGAGGAAATATTCTCACCCCCCAAAGTACTTGTCATTCCTCCACATCATGTACCCTCCTTTCACCTCACTTACACATCATCACATCCTAGGCCATTTCACCCTCCACATGTCAAGATGTGAGGGCTTGTGAGTCCTCAACAAACCATAGCCCTTCATCTTGGCCTTGGTG
The DNA here is from genome assembly GCA_007258455.2 of Sequoia sempervirens. Classification (NCBI taxonomy): domain Eukaryota; kingdom Viridiplantae; phylum Streptophyta; class Pinopsida; order Cupressales; family Cupressaceae; genus Sequoia; species Sequoia sempervirens. Next base: position 405,341,623 of record VDFB02075321.1, read on the forward strand.
GTTCAATATCAACCATTGAATTCTCTAGAGAATTCAAATTTCTCTATAAATACCCCCTCTTTTAAGGCATTTTCAACACTTAATATTTTTACACTCACATGTCATTTTGAGCACTTAATTCACAAGCATTTTCTCTCACTTAGTTAAGTCATTCTAACCATTAGCATTGCATTCTATCACACATTTTTCATCTTGCATAGCCATCAAAGGAGCATACAAACTTACAATCACAAGGGCCAACCAAGGAATTTCAGCAACAAAGAAGGTATAACCATTTGCAATATCTGTTTTATCTTCTTTCTTTGTGTTAACAATCCCTTAGGCTAATTTTGAGGCGTCCCTTTGTATTTTTCTCTCATTGCATAATAGTTGTTTTTCATTTTTAGAATAGGATAAACATTTAGGATTACATTTATGGCACGCCTGGTGGGACCCACAAATGGGTTTCTCTATTTTACATTTGTTGTTGTTGAGATTGTTTGCAAGAACATGTCGCAGAGGGGCGACTACGCCCTCTTGTCCACTGCAGAGGGGCGACTACGCCCTCTTGTACACTACAGAGGGGTGACTACGCCCTCTTGTATGCTACAGAAATGCAATTGTGCCCTCTAGTTCACAGAAGTGCAACTGCGCCCTCTGGTTCACTACAGAAGTGCAATTGCGCCCTCTGGTTCACTACAAAAAGGCAACTATGCCCTCTTCCATATTTTGTTTCTAACAAGTTTGCTGCAGCAGGGTGGATACACCCTCTTCCATATTCTGTTTCTAACAAATTTTCTACAGAGGGGCGAATACGCCCTCTTCCATATTTTGTTTCTAACAAGTTTGTTGCAGCAGGGCAGATACACCCTCTTCCATATTCTATTTCTAACAAATTTGCTGCAGAGGAGCGGATACGCCCTCTTCCATATTCTATTTCTAACAAGTTTGTTGCAGCGGGGTGGATACACCCTCTTTCATATTTTGTTTCTAACGAATTTGCTACAAAGGGGTGAATACAACCTCTTCCATATTTTGTTTCTAACAAATTTACTGTAGAGGGGCGACTACGCCCTCTTGGTCACTGTAGTGAGGAAAATTTTCCCTCCTGGTTACTACAATGGGGAAAATTTTCCATCCTGGTTATTGCAGAGGGGTGAATACATCCCAAAACAACACATTTTGGGAGGTAAAACAATCGTTTTAGCTTATTTTTTACTCCAATTTTTTGTTGTTTTCTGATTCTATCCCCCTAACATTTATTGTTGCAAATATATTAGTGTTTTTGCTAACATTTTGCAGCATATTCTTGTATAATTGGCGAAGAAAGAAGGATAAAACAATTAACGTTCGCTTGCAGGACCTTCTGTTTGCACAGATTTCTAGAGCCATCCTTATTTTTTTCGTGAATCTAGGAACATAGTTTAATTAGGGGAAGTAATATCCATTGTTTGTTGTGTCTTTCTTTTTGTGTTACCTAAAGGGGGCATTAGTTTGTTTTCACTTTCCCCTTGCACTTCGTGTGATCTTAGGGAGTAGTTGGAAATAATTAGTGTTTTCTTTCTAGTGGGACATGCTTGGGGATTTCATCACCCCAAGGGACGATTCTAACCACGTGTACTAGTGGGGTATATAAAGGGGGTAGAGCGAAAGTTGTACCTCAATCCAATCATGTTGTAATTGATGGAGTGTCGAAGCTAGGGTGATACTTAGATAGACGTGAAGAGTTGGTATGAGCCCTTCAGTATCTGGCTGGGGTTCCCGACTCACGCTTGTGAAAGGTTGGTGTTCACGGTTGTGCCTCATGTACCAAGAGTATATCAAGGACTCCCTAGACACCTTGTGCATCCTAGATTAAGACCTTTATTGGCCATACCCTTAATACTAATCATAGGATGGTGCTTGTTTGAAAATGCTTTCTTGTGAGAAACTAGTAAATTTTTTGGCAAGTTGGCCTTATTGTTGTCATTTTAAGTCCTTGCCATAGTCTTTTTATCTAAACCAAGTCCCTGTTTGCTGCAGTGGGGTGAATTTTCCCTTTTATTTATTGCAGTGGGGTGAATTTTCCCTCCTATTTGTTGTAGTGGGGCAAATTTTCCCTCTTGCTTATTGTAGTGGGGCAAATTTTCCCTCATGAACAGTCAGAATCACCCCGTTTAGCTTCGTTTAGCCTCTAAACCACCATTTAATCATTCCAAACCTTTGTTTAGTCATTCCAAACCTCTGTTTTGTCATTCTAAGCCTCTGAAACCTCCATTTGATCATTCCAAACCTCCATTTTATCATTCTAAACCTCTATTTTGTCATTCTAAACCATCGTTTAATCATTTCAAACCTTTGTTAGTCATCTCAAGCCTCCATACATTTATTCTCTCAAATCCATATCATATAAACACCACTCATCATCAAACCACCTAAACCTTGTGTTAAAATTTGTTATCCAAATTGACCTTAGCACTTGAATTTGATTGTTATTCTTCACATCAACCATCAACTTTGATCCAAATCAATTCACTTCCATCTTGAGGTGAATTCAATGTCGTAAGTTATCATCCTCAGCCCAAATCAATCCATTTCTATCTTGAGGTGGATTCGGTGTTGTGATCATCCACTTGATCAATCAATGCTCTAGGTCACTAAGGGTGATTTTTTGACTGGGTTTAGGATCCCTTACATCTTCCATCATTTAATTTTAATCCAATCGCACCCATCCAATCACTCAATCTATTCTATATGATCATCTAATCATCCAATCAAACCAATCACACTTATCCAATTATCCAATCAATCCAATCTAATCTATCTCAACAATCCCGTCCAATCAAAAGTCCAACATCCCCCAATCAAAATCTGATTTCATCAAAATCAACTCAAAATTAAATCTTAACTAATAAAAATCCAATTTCATCCAATATAGTTGAATTCAATATCATCCAATCATCTAATCAGATTCCAATTAAGTCTACCCATTCCCTTCATCCAATCAATCATCCAATCAAATTTTTCATCAATGAAATCTTTGTAATCCACCCATACCCCATTTTCATGTCTATTCAAACTAGGTCACAAGCCAAGAAGCAAATGGCACAATAATAAGGTTAAAATTCCCAAGTGAACATGTCTCAAGATCCTAATAACAGTGCAAATCCTACTAATGGTACAAATGTCTCTCAAGATCCTAACAATGGAGTGAACATCCCCCAAGATCCTCATAACGACACTTCATCACACTCCAAAACCAAAAATCAGAACAACTCACCACATGGTGAAGAGAGTGTGGTTAATCAACCCGAACTCACACTTGAGGAACATTTCAGTAATTTCACCAATGTGCAAATGACTGACTGCCTATTCGAAAAACATGGGGAATAAATCTTGGCCCACGTAATTGAAAAAGGTGTCAAACCTCCACCAGGTGTTGACTTATCCAAATATAGCAGTTCCACATCTAACATACCCCAAGGTTCACAAAACGCACTAGATGGTTCATACACCCACAATGTTCCTCCAGTAGAGGGTTGGCATGAACCCAAATTTTTTATCATGTTAACCATCCCCCACACGCCACAATCTCAGTCATGGTGGCTCCTCAAGTGTCTGATCCCATTAATCCTTTCACCTATGGCATACCACAAAATATTTTGCAACCTTCGCCATTAATGTTAACAACACCACCCCTTTCGAGTCAACCTCCATTCAATGTTGGGGGCAACCCTTTTATCGCATTGCTTCCACCACCTGGGCCCACAAATCTACCACCACCTCCATACACATCTCAACAACCTCCCCAATCTAACCTACCACCTCAATTACCTCCACAAGGTACATCCCAACCAAATGTTCCAATTGGTACTCAACAACCTCCTTTATAGAATGCCTCTACGTTATCTCAGCCACCTCATCAACAACAACCCCCACATAATGCTTTAGTTTCTTCACAACAACCACCATACCAATCACAAGGCAATCCATCCTGACCTCTCGCCCAGGCCATATCCTCGTTCCTCGCATCCATTTTACATCTGCAAGCTCAACCACAACACAACATCCCATCTCATCCCACACAACAGTCAACATCACATCAACAACCTCCTCAGCATTATTACTATCATAACCAACAACAGTTCCAACAACAACCACCCTATGTGGCCCCCCAACACTCGCAGTAGTACCTTCAATACCAACAAACCAATCCACAATATCACATTCAAGTTCCTTAGCATTCATTTGAGCATTCTTACTATACCTCACAACAACAACCCTAGTACCAACAAACTCCCTCTACATACCAACAAGGGATATCATTGTCTCACTACCAAAATCCATACGTCAACCTTCAGACACTATCTTAGTAGGATCCTTCGTTGTCCTACCACCCATATCCATCCAACCCATCTGTCTCAACTCCTACACCACCGGTCAACACTGACCTGTTGGAAATCAAAGCTGCTTTGAAAGATCTCCAAGTGAGGACTGGTAAACAATCCTTTAAATTTGAAGATATATGTCCCTATCCATTTGATCCATCCATCTCACTAATTCCCTTCCTGAAGTATTTTGAGATACCAAAGTTTGACAGATACAAGGGAAACAAAGATCCTAAGGCCCACTTGCAAGAGTTTTACTCCCAGTGTCAGGAAGTTATGCACAACGACAACTACCTCTTGCATTTATTTCCACAGAGCTTGACAGGCAATGCCCTTGAATGGTTCATGAGTCTAGAACGAGGGTCCATAAAATCCTTTGCAGATCTTTCAGAAAAATTTGTTTCTTACTTCTCCTTCAATTTGGAAAAAGACACTGATACTTTGGACCTTCTTAAGGAGAAGCAACGTGAAGGTGAAACCTTTGCTAGCTACCTTCAAAGGTGGCGAGCACTAGCAAGCCAAATGAAAACCCCTCTCAAAGAGAAAGACATGGTCACCCTCTTTGTGGAGAACTCACATCCTGACATGGCTCATAATTTTAGGTTGCACTATGTTACCACTTTCACTGAAGTAGTGGAAAAAGGACCCATCCTTGAATGCACCCTTACTACCAAAGGGCACATCAAGATACACAAGCATGACAAAGAAAGGTCATCTAGTGATAAGTCACGTTTTTGGAATAAGAACAAAAACGCAGTGAAAAATGGTGTCACCAGCACTAAACATGTTCAGGTAGCTAATACATCCCAGAGGAAACAATCATTTGTACCTAATGCCATATCTGTGCCATAGGGGGCATCTTGTCCTCCTCAATAGTTGAACCAGAATAGTCAAGGGAATGGTAAATGCCAATATACTCAATTAGGAGAACCCTTGAGCGTCATCTTCAATAAGTTGTTACAAGTCAACTATCCAATCACGACCCTGTCACCAAACCACTTGATGAATCCAAGCCCAAAACTACTTGGTTTAGGGAGAATGAATATTGTGAATTCCATAAGATAAAAGGGAACACTTTGAATAAATTTCAAGGTCTCAAAAACTATGTCCAAGATCTTATCGATCGAGGAGATATCAAAGTCGACACCAGTCAAGCTTCATCATCCAATGCTCAATTATAGATATACCAAAATGCCTTCCATAACTATAATCAAGGTGCAAACACCTCCAACAACAATCCCCAAGACAACAACACAAATAATATAAGCTATAAAAATGTACCCCTTAATTATGATGGCATTGTCCATTACAATGAATAGGTAGAATCTCATGTATTTATGATACATGTTAAGGCTAAAGATCCCCAATGTGTTGTTGTTACCAGACGGTTCTGCATTACTGTCCCTGTAGCCTCCACATCCACCCAATCAAATCCTATAAACTCTTAGTATAACATTCTTGATCACTTAGGAAAGACCCCTGCTTAGGTTTCAATCTTGGATCTGCTTAAGTCTTCTCCCGTATATCAGGAAATACTCAACAGAGCTTTACAAGAAACTCACGTACCTAACGACATCAATCCCACACGATTCTAGGCTTTAGTAGGACACTTGGATTTATCTTACTAGTTACAATTCAGCTAGAATGACATGCCAAATATTGATGCCAATCACAACCATCCCTTACACATCAAAGTCTTGGTTTCCCGTCATAAAATAAAAAGAGTCTTGGTAGATAATGGCTTTTCCCTCAATCTATGTACTCTGAAGTTCATAAAACAGGTAGGGTATACTCAAGAATATTTGAGTAATCAAATCATCATGATCAAGGCTTATGATAATGCAGAAAGAAATTCTAAAGGGATTATCAGTCTTCCTATCCAGGTTGGACCTGTTGTTTAGCACACTACTTGTCATGCCCTTGATCTAGACTTACCATATAATCTCCTCCTCGACCGCCTATGGCTCCATGCCATGCAAGCCATCCCCTCCACGTACAATCAATGCCTAAAGTTCTCAGTTAATGGACAAGAGATCACCATTATGCTGACCCACAACCATTTGAATATTGTCACTCTCTAGAAGCATCATTTCCCCATTTACATTATTGTCCTGGGGTCAAAATGGGGGCATCTCATTCATCATATGTCAATTTTTCATCCACCACGATAGCTACACCATCCCCCGCCACCAATCCTTCTATTACCAAAGTCCAGATCATTGACAAGGGGTGTGGCGAATATGAAATGCATACAGCTCTAAACGTGGCAACCATGCCACCATCGCCACATACATACGGCCAACCCGCACATTCTACACCAAAAGAAGATAAGACCATCACCTTCAGTGCTAAAAATATCCCTACTACCACTTTCTAGTCTCCTAGTATAAACACAAATGCACCAAAAGAGGATATCAGTCAATGGGTATATTGTGAAGAACCCCAACTAGATCCTCCTCTAAAGGAATACTTTCAAGAAGTATACCCTTGGTCAGCTAAGTTCACAGAAAATCATAACTACCAAGGTGGTGGCCTAGGTAGGGAAGAACAGGGACGGTTGCAACCTATTGATGTATCAAAGCTTTCGCGAAACATAGGCCTTGGATATGACAAAAAGCAGAAAGGCCCCACAACATCATCTAATACCTCCAATAGTGTTGTTGTGGATGATGGTCCCTTGGAAGACATACCCGAGGAGGAATCCATCATACAGGCGTACAATGATGTCGATCACATAGACTTGTCGTCCATGTTTGACTGTTTATCCGTCTTTACCATCAGCCTTTCTCTTCGCCATCCCAAACTCATTGATAGGGACCTACGTGATAGCACATTTGTTAATGTATCCCTGGATACATATGTAAACCTAATGGGATTTGGGGAGGATGAACACTCTAGTCACAAAAATAAAAACAAGAAAAGAAAAAAATGGTCATCTAGTGAAAACCTCCCCGAGGCACTTCCTAACCTAGAAAAAGTAAAAATAAATGACACATCCGATAGTGAAAACCTCGAAGAGGCACTGGAGGATGGAAACGCTCATCTTCCCCTTGTGGAAATTCAATTATCCACATGATCATCCATCCTAATTGAAGAAACTCAAGAAGTTAATCTGGGTATTGCAGAAAGCCCTAAGATCACCTATGTAGCCAAATCACTATTAGAGCAAGAATATTCAGTCATTGTTCAGCTACTCCAAGATGGAATCATTAACTTTCCTTGGTCGTATTCAAATATTCCAGGCTTAGACCCTGCTCTAGTAGTTCATCATTTGGGCCCAAATGCCAAGCCTGTCAAACAAAAGCTTCGAAAAATGCATCCATAGGTAGCATTATTAGTCAAGAAGGAATTGGAGAAATTACTGGATGCCATTTTTATCAGACCCATTGACTACTCTAATTGGATCTCCAATGTAGTGCCTATTGCCAAACCAAACAGAGACATTCATATTTGCACAGACTTTCGGGATCTTAACAAATTATGTCTGAAAGACGACTTCCCGCTGCCCAATATTGACATGTTGGTCGACCTTACTGCAGGACATGAGATGTTGTCCCTTATGGACGGTTTCTCTGGTTACAATCAAATTTGAATTGCACCTAATGACCAACACAAGATCGCTTTTACAACACCTTGGGGTACTTTTTGCTATAATGTTATGCCTTTTGGCCTCAAGAATGCGGGGGCAACCTATCAGAGAGAAATGACTGTTATTTTCCATGATCTCATCCATATTATCATGGAAGATTATGTCGACGACTTGCTAGGAAAATCTAGAACTAGAGTAGAGCACCCTGCCATCCTGAAAAATATCTTCGAGCGGTTAGAACATTACAAGTTGCGACTGAACCCAAAAAAGTGTCTTTGGTGTTACATCAGGGAAATTGTTACGTTTCATAGTCTCTCAAAGAGGCATTGAGGTTTATCCTGCCAAGGTGAAAGCTATTTTGGATATGCCACCCTCGCGCAATCTAAAACAATTAAGAAGTCTCCAAGGAAAGCTGCAATCCATCCGTCGATTCATAGCCCAGCTTGTAGATAAGTGTTAGTCATTCACCCATCTTCTGAAAAAAGACTCTGCCTTCAGATGGAACCAACAGTGTCAGATAGGTTTCGATAAGATCAAGGAATACTTGGCTCATCCACCAATCTTAATGCCACTGATTCCAAGGAAACCCCTCCTGCTTTACATTTTTGCCACTTCAATCGCACTGGGGGCATTATTGGCACAACATGATGAATCATCAAAAGAAAGAGCAATCTACTACATCAGTCGAGCACTGGTCGGCTATGAATTAAACTATTCACCCATGGAGAAAGCCTGTCTTGCAGTGGCCTTTAATACACAAAAACTTTGACATTACATGCTCAGCCATCCAGTTAAATTAATAGCAAAAATTGATCCACTAAAGTATCTGTTATCCAGAACCACTTAATTGGTCACATGGCTAAGTGGGTCATGCTCCTAAGTGAATTTGACATAGAGTACATGGATCGCAAAGCCATAAAGGGATAATTCATAGTTGATCAGTTGGTCGAGGTACCCCTAGTGGATGCTTACCCTCTAGTCACTGAAATTCCAGATGAAGAAGTTTTCATAGTTATAGAAGCACTTGCGTGGATATTGTATTTTGATGGCTCATATACTCATAATGGATCAGGTGCAGGAATTTTGTTGGTTACCCCTCAAGGTGACTACATTCCAAAATCATTCAGGATAGCATTCCCATGTACCAACAACATAGTTGAGTACGAAGCCCTCCTCACAGGCCTCTGAATTGCAAAGTAGTGGCACATAACTCACTTGAAAGTCTTTGGTGATTCATTTTTTCTCATTAAGCAAGTTAATGATGAATTCCTAACAAAAGATGATAAGTTGTTACCCTATAAACGCATGATGGATGACTTCAAGAAATATTTCACCTTCATACAATTTGACCAAATTCCTAGGGTATAGAACAAAGTAGCTGATGCAATGGCTACTATTGGCTCCCTGATTGACATGCCTAAAGATTGAACAGAATGCGAGTTCCTTGTGGAACAAATTTTAATCCCAGCATATGATATCCTAGAGATCGACATGGTGTGTGACATTGTAGGTCCTACTTCCCCGTGGTACCAAGACATATATACTTATCTGCATGATAATATTCTACCCCCAGACCTCACACAAAACCAACAAAAATCCTTTATTCAACGTTCAACTTGATACATTATCATCACGGGTATGATGGAACCCTCCTTAGATGTCTAAATGAGACCGAAGCCCATACTACACTAACGGAGGTACATAGTGGTGTTTGCATGGCCCATTCAAATGTTATGGCTTTGGCCAAAAGGATTCTCCAAGTTGGATATTATTGGCCTACATTAGAACATGATGCTTGTGAATTCATGAAGAAATTCCTTCCTTGCCAGCAACATGTAAATTTTATTCATGCTCCAACATAGGACCTTTAGCCCCTCCTAACACCATGGCCCTTCTCTTAATGGGGCTTCAACTTGATTGGCAAGATTTACCCACCATCTTCTGACGGACATACATTCATAATTACTACCACTAAGTACTTCACCAAATGGGTGGAAGCAATGCCACTCTCACAAATCTTTGGTACTCATATTATAAAATTCATCCTTTACCATATTCTTTGTAGATATGGTATTCCATCCACCATCCTTTCCGATAATGGAAAACCTTTTAAAAACCAAGCCATGAAACATCTCTGTGAGACCTTTCATATCCAGCATCATTGGTCAACACCTTATTACCCCCAGGGTAATGGCCAGGCATAAGCAACTAACAAGACCCTTATCTGCATACTCAAAAAGGTTGTCAATAACACTGGACGAGATTGGCACCTCCATATTCATCCTGCTCTCTGGGCATATCGCACTTCCATCCGTACCCCTACAGGCACCACTCCCTATTCTTTAGTGTATGGTGTTGAAGCCATCTTTCTAATTGAAGTTGAGCTCTCGTCACTAAGGATTTCTCTGAAGAACCTTATCAACGAGGAGGATGCTCGTGTAGCACGGCTTGCACAATTGGAGTTACTTGATGAAAGATGAATCAAATCCTATGATCATCTACAAGCTTACCAAAACTGCCTCAAGCGTAACTACAACAAGAAGGTTTGTCCTCGATAGTTCCAGATTGGTGATCTTGTCCTAAAGAGAACCAGCGTACTCAACAGGGCTGCGATAAGAAAGGAAAATTTGAAGTAAATTGGTTGGGTCCTCATATCATAACCGCTAACTATGGATCTGGGGCATACAAACTTGCTACCCTTGAAGGAGAACCCTTAGAAGAGCCTATCAATATCATGCATCTGAAGAGGTTTTACACCTAAGTCCGCTTGGTAACCCTACTTGTCAAAACACAAAAAAAATTTAAAAAATCCAAAAATAGTAAAGATAAATAAATTCATCCTATGGTGAAAACCACCTTTGGTGGTGCCTTGGATAGGTACGGGTGGTGAAAACCTGTTCACATGCGCCATTTTTAGAGGGCTTAATCATTATCTACCTTGCGTCCTAGTTATTTTATGCTTTCATCTGCCTTATCATCCTCACCCATCCCATCCTCGGCTACTTGGTATATATCTTGGTTGAGCATTGGATGATCCACAATTAGCTATCTGTCATCCTAAGATTTTATCCCAATCTAAGCTTATGTCATTTTGACCATTCTTTGGTTACTTTGTGTCACCATCTAGGAACATCCATTGTGTCAATCTGACCTAGTTTCCATCTTGTCCCGACGGTCCTTTTTTTTTTGTCGAACTACATTGCCCCTGCGCATTCACATAGGCAAGGTTGATCATTTGATCTGCCCCCGGGGCTCTTTTATCATCCATCATCGATCTTCATTGTCCACTTTGCTCCTTTTGTCCATCCTATCTTTATCATCCATTGAGGTCTCCATCATAGTCTGTCATTAGCCTTTTATCAAACTACAAGGGCTTTGTGCTTTCATGTAGGAAAGGCTAATCTTTGATCGGCCCCCGAGCCCCTAGGTCGCTAAGATGTGTCAGTCTCCTATCTTGTGTCATGTATCTTGTGTCGTGTCATCAAGCTATGCCCTTATCTAGTTGATTCTTAACAAACAAGATCCATTTGTATCATCAGATCCAATCGGTTTTGAATATCTTGTGCCATATCGATCTTTCAGTTTAGTATCCATCATCGGTCTCAACAAGATGCATCCTTCCTAATAGACCTCATCAATCCCATCCATCCCCTTGATCATGTGGCAAAGGATGTTTGAAATTGATGCGATATTTTGATGCGTTTGGATTTTTTTATCACTTAAGCTCCCTATCATCACTTGTCATGGTCGCTTTGATCCATCATCTCATGGTGTGCTTTGACTAGTCAACATTAGGGGCATATCTTGATCTTTTTGTTTGTTTTTGTCTTCTTGGTTGTCTCGTGTAGTACCCACCAAGATCCATGTGATCTTGTGTTATGTTGGGGCATCCTGTGTGCTTGTGGTTATCCCAATACCTGGCTCGACCAAGGTCATCGTGACTTTGGGGTGTTGGGATATCCTTCTTATTTGTTGTGTTTGTTTTATGCATTAGACACTAATCCCCCTTGGTCCCTCATACCTTGGTGTATCATGTCTTATGCTATAGAAAAAATTAGTGCTCTTAATGATGGAAAATTGCATCAGGATTACATTTTATCTCCCATCCCATCCTCTCATCTATCAACCATTTCCCCCCATCCATTCATCCTTCATAAATCTCCCTCCCCTATCCATCCAATATCTTATCACCATCTTTTCAATCTTCTTAGAATAATATAGATTGGCTATTCTAAGCATCTTGTCCCCCATCATTTTTTATTCCTTTCATCAATCTAATCCTCATCCATTCAATCTAGCACAAATAATTTAATCACATCCTTGGTCTTGCCCCCAGCCTTTCTACAAGCCTTGATCCAATCATCCTCATCATCGTCCTCACCCTCATGATGTATCCTTCCCTATCCTTTGGTGTTGTTTTGGGATGTATCCTTCCCTCATCAACAACCCCTTTTATTGGGTTGTATCCTTCCCTATCCTCATGTTGTTTTGGGATGTATCCTTCCCTCATCAACAACACTTTCATCATCATCAACAGCTATATCCTTCTCTATCCTTTTGTGTTGTCTTGGGATATACCATTTCCTCCTCGGCAACACTTTGTCCTTCATCCACTCATTTTGGCTTGTAGCTTCACTGGGGCAACATCAACTTTTCTTTTCAATCCATTTGTATCTCCCATCGCTTCTCATCCTTTCTTATCCATCACTTTGCATCATCTTCTTCATCCACCCTTGCATTATCTCATCCATTTTGAAAGCACACCCATGTTCTCTTGAACCCGCATGTCCTCTCGAGGGGGAACCTCAATCCCTAATCTTCATCTTCACCCCCATCATTTTTTTCCTTCTTAGTCACTCCTTTGAATGACTGGGGCATCTTTTCCAATCTAACCATATTCTTCTGGGTTCTATGTTTTAATATTCTTTGAAATGATGCTACTTCGTAACACCATATCAAAGAGGGGAAAAATGTAGACACCTAAATTTGGACACTTAATTTATCCAAATTTATCCCCTTTCGTTTAAACATCTTGTTATTTGCATTTATTAAGTAATATTACTATTATTTATTTAATACCCTTAATTTTGCCAAATCCTTAAGGTATTTAGTTAATAATTAAATACCTTATCTCTTTAATCCTCCTTTTCATCAAATGAATTAAATAAATATGACATTTATTTAATTCCTCACATGTCAAATCACTTTTCCTTAATCTTAATCTCTTCATTAGGGATGTGCACATGCTTAATCCTTGATTAGAATGTGTCACATCCTCCAGCTTTTGCAAGTTGGCTTCTAATCCTCATTATCCTCTAATTATCTTCTAATTACTGATTAGTTAAACCTAATTAGTACCTTGGTCAACTCTCCTCATCCCCTAAAGAATTTTTAATTCTTTTTTATTCATCCAAGCCTTCTCTCTTCCCCATGTGAATTTTTAATTCACTTTTATTCCTAGAATATCCTTTTCCCATGCATCTTCTAGAATCTTTGACTTGTCACATCAAGTCACATGTGGACAAGTGCTACCCTTTTTGGAACCTTGTCTTGTCCATGGGATTCTTCCAAGCATGTGAATTTTTAATTCACATTTATTCACCCAAGATTCTTCTCATCTTCCAATGTACTTCCAAGGTACATGTCCTTACACATCACTTGTCCTTATTCCACCTCACTTGCACATCATCACATCTTAGGCCATCTCACATTCCACATGTCAAGATGTGAGGGCTTGTGAGTCCTCAACTCACCATAGCCCTACATCTTGATCTTGGTGGCTCAATCTCAACCATTGAATTCTCTAGAGAATTCAAATTTCTCTATATATACCCCCCCTCTTCTACTATATTTTACAACACTTAGTCATTTTTACACCCACGTGCTGTCCTTCTTACACATCACTTGTCCTTATTCCACCTCACTTGCACATCATCATATCTTAGGCCATCTCACATTCCACATGTCAAGATGTGAGGGCTTGTGAGTCCTCAACTCACCATAGCCCTACATCTTGATCTTGGTGGCTCAATCTCAACCATTGAATTCTCTAGATAATTCAAATTTCTCTATATATACCCCCCCTCTTCTACTATATTTTACAACACTTAGTCATTTTTACACCCACGTGCTGTCACTTTGAGCACTTAATTCACAAGCATTTTCTCTCATTTAGTTAATCCATTCTAGCCATTAGCATTGCATTCTATCACACATTGCTCATCTTGCATAGCCATACAAGGAGCACACAAAGATCTTAAACATCAAGGGCCAACCAAGGGATTCATCAACATGGAGAAGGTATAAGCACTTGCACAATTTCATCTATTTTTCTTTGTGTTAACAATTCATTAGGTTAATCTTTTGAGGTGTTCCTTGTGTTTTTTGCATTTGCATTTTAGTTGTTTGACATCATTAAAATAGTTAAAACTCAAGGCTACACAATTCTAGTATCCAATCGGTTCCAAGTATCCCGTGTCATATCGATCTTTTAGTTTAGTATCCATCATCGATCTCAACAGGATGCATCCTTCCTAACAGACCTCATCAACTACATCCATCCTCTCGATCCTATGGAAAATGATGTTTGAAATTTGATTGCAATATTTTGATGCTTTTGGTTTTTGTTTATCAATTGAGCTCCCTATTACAATTAGTTAATATCGCCATAATCTATCATATTATGGTGTGTTTTTGCTGATTCACATAGGGGCATATCTTGATCTTTTATTGTTTTTGTCTGTTGGGTTGTCCCACGTAGTACCCACCAAGATCCCTGTGATCTTGTGTTACGTTGGGACATCCCTTCGTGCTTGTGGTTATCCCAATACCTGGCCCAACCAAAGTCTTCGATACTTTGGGGCGTTGGGATAGCCTTCTTGTCTATGTATTTGTTTCATGCAGTCAACGCTCACTTTCCTTGGTTTCCTATACCTTGGCACTGGGTGTCTTATGCTATAGCAAAAATTAGTGCTCCGAACATGGAAAATTGCATTTCATGATCATGACCATTGCATTGCATTCACCCTATGATTTTGGTTGTGCAAATACTTCCCCCTCTATCCCCTATTCTTCTCAGGATACTAAAAGGTTTGTGACAAATGCAAACTCACACTATGCCCACACCCATATTCCATTATCATGTATGTCCTTATTGACATTAATGTTATTGTTGTTTTACCACAAATTAATTACAATTTGGATCCATACATTTGCATCATTATGATAAGTATCCATGCATAACTAGGTCTATACATACATACATCGCCACCTGCATCACAAAGTGTTAGACTCATAACACATCACATCTTGCATGTGTAAAACATACATAAAAGCATCCACATAAGCCATCATAAACATATGCATACACGTCAATAAATCAAATAAGCATCCACACATAAACATATACATAAGTCATCATAGATAAAACATATGCATACATCATATCATCATATAAGCATCTGCATCAATAAAATCATCCATAGTCCACAAAAGCATAAACACGATCATTCATCCAACGCATGAACATGGTGTCAATAAGGGCTATCGTATATCATTTATAAATATACCAAAAGTCCAAGGTACATCTCATAATCATGACTATCACATGAATAATATCATAATAATGTCATCGATGTCATCAAACTCTATGACCATTGTATACAAAATCATCAAATCAAAATACCAATACAAGGTCCTATAAATAACCACTATCACTCTGACCTATCCATCCACCCTGCACCTATCAAAAACTCAATAGTCTGTCATCTACCGAATGAGCTACCCACATCTGATCTCTGAGGTGAATCAGGTACTGATCTCCTGCTTGGTAAAACCCCCTATGACTCACTGAAACCTTGGGTCTGTGTCCCTAGTGTCTAGGATGGTGTTGGCATTTGTGGTGTCTGTCGAACGTATTGGAATATTTGTTGAGTTGGGTTTAGAATTGCATGATAATACGCAGCCATCCAAAATCCTGCCTCCCTCGCATTCTCCTCTCGCTCAGCATACCTAGATCCGAGTGGAGTTCTGCTCCCAACGATACCTATCCCAATCTCTAGTAATCACTCTCCTCTCCTGTTCCCAGGCCTCCTGGGATAGTAGTAACTGAGCCATCTCTGCATGAACCTGATCTCTCATCTCCTCGGCAGCCACTGCCCTAGTCACTGTTGCATCCCTATCCCCCTGTAACCCCTGTATGTCTACCCCTATCACATCACCAACCCATACTGATTGTGCCTGAGCCACTACAACATCCCTCTCTACCTGTAGCATCTGCATTTGTACCTCCGTCGTATCCCTCTCCCTCTGGGCAGCCTGTGCCTGAGCCATTGCTGCATCCCTATCTTGCTGCAGGGCCTGCAATCTCAACTCTGCTGAATCTCACTCTCGCTGGAGAGCCGATACCTCTGACACTGCCTCCTCTCTACTCTGTAGAAACTGTACTTGTGCCTCTATCAACTCTCTCTCACTCTACAAAACCTGAACTCACACCTGTGCCACATCCCTCTCTGCCTCCATAGCATGCGCCTGTGCCTACGCTACATCTCTCTCTGCCTACATAATACATGTTTTCTCCCTCGCATCACCCTCCCTGTTGGTGTAATTAAAAGCGTTGTACTTTGTACTAGGCCATTATTACACCTTAGTTAAGTTTACTTAGAGACCACATAGGAGGTAGTTCGAGAATTTCCACTTTTGGTGGACTTGACATGTCATTACTTTATCACTTCCACCTTTTGTGGTGATTATCACATTATCACTTTTCCACTTTAGGTGGAGTGATAGCTTTTCATAGTTGTCCCATGTCATAAGATTATGACACTTGTCATAATCTTATGCCCTTTTATGTTCTCACCTTGGCTATATAACCAAGGGGTATCCTATGTACTTTTGCATAGCATAGCTCATTACATTCTATCTGCATCATTGATAGAATACAGTTTATTCTTGTCATTTTATCTCTCTTATGCTTGTACTTTCTATTAGGCCTCTAGATCTTGGGTGGCTACCTTCATAGCCAATTCTTACATGGTATCAGAGCTATTGGAGTGCCTGTGGATTGTCATTTTGGAGAGATTCTTGGAGGGTTCCATTTTTTGCCTTGTATTGCAGGTGCATTTTGGAAGCTTTTTGCATCAGATTTGAGCTCACCATTGCGTCTGGAGTTTCTGAGATAGTCAAATTTTCCTTTTTTTTCATCTCAGTTGGACATTGGAGGCCAAATCTACAAAGGGTTGAAGATTGGAGGTGGTTTCCAAATCTAGGACCTAGCTACCACTTCTAAGCATTTTTAGCCAAAAAGGACATCGCCATCGCGTCCAGAAGGGCCGAAAACCCCTAAATCAACTGCCAAATTGTCCAAATCAAAGAAAGTTGTTCGTCGAGGCAAAAAAGTTTTGTTGGCCGAGCCGTACGACCCAGCCATCATTACAGTCGGTACGAATTTATTTTTCAAAAAAAATATTTTAAATTTTTGCGAATTTTTTTTTGTAAAAAAAATATCAAAATTTATTTTCACAGCTTTTTATATATATTGAAAAGTTTGTTTTTAAATAATAATAATTAAAAAAAAAAATTAAGTTTTTGCGTAGGGTATGCAAAGTACCCTGCTGCAGAATTGTACCCGCAAGGTACGGGTGTACGCGGGTAGTACTCGCACTAGCCATCAAGTGCCACGTGGCAAGGCCACAAGCCCACCTTCCACCGACGACCGACCAATCAAAATCCTGGCAGTCATTCAAAAAAATTGGCGGCAGTTTAATAAAATTTCCGACGTTCTTTTATTACTGGTGGCCAAACAAATTTGAGCAGTAAAAGCTGGGAGAATATTCCGTATGAATATTTCGTGCATAAGTTTCCGACAACAAGGGTATATTCTAATAGGCACGGAGGAATATTTCGTCATAAAATTATGGCGAAGGAGCGACGACAATTGTGACGTGCATACGACTGTCAAACTTAAGCCCATATTGCACGTGATGACCTCTAGCACGTCAAATTTAATGTCAAAAACTGTTGACGTCAGCACTGCGTTGGCAACTTTTTGAAAATTGGTAGACCCCTCTCCATTTGAGTTTTCAGTTTTGCAATTCAACTTCTAAGGCTCATATCTTGGTCATTTTGAGGCCTTTTTCTGTGCAAATTTTTTTTATTTGGGCTAATTTTCATGTACTTCATAGTGGTGTAATTATTTTTTGATTTTGGTGCACGAATTTTTTAGAAAATTCAATTTCTCTCCAATGTAGTTGAATTGTCACCATTTTTGCAACTTCTGGGGCTCCGTTCAAGTTCATACGAACTCTTTTTCAAGTGCCTTTTTTTTTTAAAGTGCATGATTTTTTCTAAACTTCATAGTGGTACTATTAGTTTGTAGTAATTGTGATCATAAATTGTACCTTCATCACTTGGTCATTTTTGGCCTATTTTGGTATTTGTAAAGATAAGATCTTAGTTTGGTCTTTTGTATCAGTCATTTGAGTCTGTTGTAGTCTACTTATGGTTATTGTAAAACATTAAAAATTAGAAGCCCACTTTGCTTGGCTTGGAAGTGGCCATTGTACATGCACTAAGTATAATGTGCCAAATCATCTCTCTTTTGGGGGGAGTTTTTTCCCACGTGGTTTTCTCCCTTTCTCCACTTTATGAGAGATTGCATTGAATTTGTACATGGGTACTTAACATGGCCTAGTAGCTGGGACCCATCTTGCATCATTTTCTTTTGTGTACATTCTCCCTAAGTTGCATTTAAGGGGGGTGTTAGTGTAAATAAGTGTTGTACCTTGTCCCAGGTCATTATTACACCTTAGTTAAGTTTACTTAGGGACCACATAGGAGGTAGTTGGAGAATTTCCACTTTTGGTGGACTTGACATGTCATTACTTTATCACTTCCACCTTTTGTGGACACATCATGTGATTATCTCTCCACCTTTTGTGGTGATTATCACATTATCACTTTTTCACTTTAGGTGGAGTGATAGCTTTTCATAGTTGTCTCATGTCATAAGATTATGACACTTGTCATAATCCTATTCCCTTCTACTTTCTCACCTTGGCTATATAACCAAGGGGTCTCCTATGTACTTTTGCATAGCATAGCTCATTACATTCTATTTGCATAATTGACAGAATACAGTTTATTCTTGTTATTTTATCTCTCTTATGCTTGTGCTTTCTATTAGGCCTCTAGATCTTGGGTGGCTACCTTCATAGCCAATTCTTACACTCCCTCTCCTGCATCAACCCCATATCTTCGACTGTCTGCTCTAAACAATGCACTCTATCACGTAGCTCATCCCACTCCCACCGAAGATCATCTACCTGCTGCCCAATGCTTGTTGACCCATGATCTACCATCTCCTTTGGCTCCCCCTTGGCCTGTAATACGATGACCTCTGCTTGTAGCCTATCATGTCCCAGCTCACACTATCCAACTCATTATGCACTCCCTGTATGTCTTCCTATAAGAAGCCCCTCTCCCTCTCCACTATCCCCATCTCTACATATAGGTAGAGAACAATGGCCTCATAATCCCTCTGATTCTCTGCTTGTACTCTCCCTAGCTTGGCCTCGAGTGCTCTCACTCTTTGCTCCATAATCTGCAGCCTTGCCTTGGTACCTCTTAGTTGTACAATGGGATCCTCTAGGGCCACATAAGGAACCACCACCAACGGCTCTACCTCCAACACCTCCACATCTGGCCCATCTACATCCATCGCATCAACCTCTACCTCATCCTGCACCCGCTCAACCCTGCTCACCTGAATCCTCCTTGATTATCCTCTCCTCCCCACCCTCATCAGTCTCCTTGACTCTCCTATAGACCTTGCCTCCCCCTCTGGCTCCTCCTCATCCTTGCTCCCCCTATCTCTAGCACGGAAGACCCCTGCTCTGACACACTCTGGACCCTCCTCTATCGTCTCCTACTCCCCATCCTCTCTGACAGACCCTTGGCCTCAGCCTCCTCCTGTGCTCCATCCTGTTGTCCACCCCCTCCCACCTCCTCTTGTTCAGCCCTCACCAACACTCTCCTACACTGTACTCTACCTCCTATGCCTGTCTACTGAATGACTCCACCCTTTACCGCACGTGTCATCTCCACCTTTGGCTCATCCTTCCATACTACATCTGGCTCTGGACCTCTCCCACCCTCCTGTTGAATTGCATCTCTCCCACCATCGGGTCTTGCTACATCCACCTCTGCCCTCGCCCTCCGCTCTTTCGTCCTCCTCCTCTCTGGCTGTCCTACCTCCTCAGCCTCATCCTCTCCTCTACCCTGCTAACCAACACCCTCTGCATCCTCATGTTGTCCTGCCACCCTCACCTCCTCTCCCCTCTGTGGTTTCCTCCTCCTATCTCCACCCCCCCTCGCCACCTAGTGCTCATCCTCCGATCCAAATCCTATGGCTCCTGCAATAGGCACCATCGGTGTAATCCTCTCCCATCGGTGGTTGCGGCACCACTGGTCATATTGTATCGTCACTCCTGCGTCCTCCACCCCAACAACCCTCCCTAGGTAGGGCACCTGCACTGTCGCCACCCACGACACTCTGGCATCCCTCGGTCTCAAAGTAGGTCCCCATGGTCACTCTCTGGTGAGTCAACGAAACATGACGGGTGCCTCCAAAATATCCTATATCAGCTCAAATTTCCTCAACACTTTGTTTGGTCGATGCATCTCCACTATGCACGACTGACTCCCAATCAAGACACACTGGCTCATAAAATAGCCCTTATGTCTATCCTCATCCCCCTTCCATCCCCTAAACCGTTAATACATATATGAATGTCATAATATGTCCCTCTCCTTCAGGCCATCTATCGCTCTCCTCCACCCATCCATATCCCCCTCCATCTCGTACCACAAAACCCAACCCCTCACCTCCCCATACCCCTAGGCCATAGGCTCCCTATCATCCTCCTCTCCCTCCCTAACCACTACGGGTCTCGTCACCATAATATGCTCCCATTCCCACACCTGTAGTAGGGTTGTGTGTGTCAAACTCATTGACCTCCATTAGCAGATCACATGCATGTCCCTGTATAGTTGTGCTAATACACAGGTACCCCATGAGAACTGTCCCTCGCGCCACTTGATAATATGTTGAATCACCTCCATTTATCATAGACTGCAAAACCACTTGCTATGATCTAGTAACAATATCCCACTAATCAGCCCACACAAAAATAATGGTAGGGGTGGTACCCTCACTGACAAACATCTGTCCAGGTCCAACTACTCATTTTGTATGGACAAATCCTCATCTCCAAATAACATTGAAATGGTGTGATCTAACTCCACCCCTCTCAATACCACATCACTCACTAACAACCTCGCTATGGGTAGCTTCAAAATGTGCCATACATCCTCCAGCTTCACTGTCATCTCCCCCGTCAGAAGATGAAACGTTGATGTCTCTGAACTCCATCTCTCTATTAGTGTTGTTAGTATCACTCGATGTGCCCTCATCACCGGGAACTGTACAAAGTGCAATAACCCTGCATGATCCAATGTTACATGATCTACTCCAATCATGGCTACCATAGTTGTTGTTAGTGGCTCCGACCATCGCTCATATGTCTATAATATTTCAAAACTTTACATCCATATTTCCTGATTGTCAGTACACCTTATTCTCGGCCCTGGGATATCGCTCATTTTCCTCTCTTCCTTTATTTGTTTGTTTTATTTTTTGTCCCCCCTCCTCCCTCCCGCTTCGCCCTAGTCAAGGCGAACCTATCTTCTAGTGGGGTGAATGCGCCCTTGCGCTGAGGCGAATGCACCAAGACCCGGGGCGGATGCGCCCTCGAGCCGAGGTAGATTTTCCCTGATCTGGGGCGAACCCGCCCTTGCGTAGGGGCAAATGCGCCCCCGCGCCGGGGTGGACCTACCCCCCGCCGGGGCGGATGCGCCCCCACACTAAGGTGGACCTACCCCTGCACCAGGGCAGACCTACCTCAGCGCCGAGGCGGATACGCCCTCGAGTCGAGGCATCTGCGCCCCCGAGCCGGGGCGGACCTGCCCCGGTTTGGGGCAGATGCGCCCCCAACTAGCGACGGTGCCACCCATAGAGGGGCGGATTTGCCCCTCCCAGGACCATGCCAGCCCCCTCCAATGCCCCCTAAATTCTGTCTTTTTCTCTACCCATCCATAAAAATTAAATCTACCCATTTTTCTATTCTATCCCACGAACAAAACCCATGTTTTACATTTTCTCTAAAAATTCAATAACATGTTATAAATGTTTAAAATAAACAAGCAAGATTTTATTACTAACCTAGTGGGGCACCGCGTAGTGGGTGTGGAACCTTCGTACCTCGTCTGCCTGATGAATGATATCAGAGTCATAATCCTACGACATTGTTGCTCTTTCTCCTCTTCCTCTCCTCTCCTCTTATCTCAACTGCTACAGTGACAATGTGACAAGGTAATTTCTAAAATTACCTTTTAACCCCTTCCCCCTCTTTTTCCCCCTTTTAAAATAAAAGGTATTTTTTACCTTTTATTTAACTTTTTTCTCCTCCAACTAATTCCCTACTTTTCCAGGGCCACCATTTGCAAACCGTGCGTCCAATTGACTCCATTCAAAATCCAAAGTTGCTTAGTTTTTTGAGTTCTATCCAATGGTGCCTTCCATTTCTTCTTATCGAGAAGTCACCCGCGGCCCCTTTTCTTCCCCAACCGCCCTCTCGAGGGGGCATACCTTACCATTTTCCCCCCATCCCTTCGTGGTAGTCACTAAGGAATCTCCCTCTTTTTTCCCTCCACTTGCACAGCTCATTCAACCTCTTTCATCTTGGGGCATCAAGCCCTATCACTTCCTTCACCATCGGCATTTTATTTTTCTTCATAACACTGTTATTCTAACAATATTTCGAAGAGGGGCAAAATGTAGACATCCAAATTTGATCGCTCCCATAAGATCAAATTCACCTCCTTATTTATCCATTCCATCAATATTAATTTATTTAATTAATATTACACTTTCTACCCAAGGTCCTTAAAGTATTTAATTTAACAATTAAATGTTTTACCTTACATCTTTTCCCTCTCTGAATTAAATAAATACATCAATTTATTTAATTTAGTCATTTAACCTTTTAGAATAAAATCAATTTAAAATTCTTCATTTTTTCTCTCTCCTTGTCACATCCTCCATAATCCATTTCTAATATGGATTAATTAATTCATTATTAAGATGTACATCCTCTTAATCAGGGATTAATGTCACATCCTCCTACATTTACCACTTGCTTCTAATATCTCATTAATTATCCTAATTAGGTATTTGCACAACCTTAATCAAAGTCATTAGTCACATTTAGCCCCCTTTTTTAGTCAACCTTTTCATTTGCCTTTCTTAGCATTGACCCTCTTTCTCATGTGAATTTTTAATTCACATTTATTCATCCTAGGTCTCTCTCCTCCCTATGTGAATTTTTACTTCACATTTTATCCTTTCAAGACTTACCTTATCCCCATGCAACTTCTAGAACATTTGACTTGTCACCTCATCCACATGTGACAAACTCCCACCTTTTTGGAGACCCTCTCTTATCCACTAGATTCTCCCAATATTGTGAATTTTTATTTCACATTTATTTCTCCAACCACTTTCTCTTTTCCCATGGAGATTTTTGAGGAATTCCAAAATTTCTCAAATGTCACTTTCATCATCACTTAGGGACAAAAAGTTCATTTTTGAGGAAATCTTCTCACCCCCCAAAGTACTTGTCATTCCTCCAAATCATGTACCCTCATTCCACCTCACTTACACATCATCACATCCTAGGCCACTTTACCCTCCACATGTCAAGATGTGAGGACTTGTGAGTCCTCAACTCACCATAGCCCTTCATATTGGCCTTGGTGGTTCAATCTCAACCATTGAATTCTCTAGAGAATTCAAACTTCTCTATAAATGCTCCCTCTTTTAAGGTATTTTAAACACTTAGTCTTTTTACACCCACATGCTGTCATTTTGAGCACTTAATTCACAAGCATTTTCTCTCACTTAGTTAAGTCATTCTAACCATTAGCATTGAATTATATCACACATTTCTCATCTTGCATAGTCATCAAAGGAGCATACAAACTTACAATCACAAGGGCCAACCAAGGAATTTCAGCAGCAAAGAAGGTATAAAGATATCAAGTTTCCACAATCCATCAAGTGGTGCAATAAGATTTCTGGATTTGATTGTGTTTTATTTTTTCACATCAACGTTTCGAATCATACTACATGATCCATCATCAGGATGAAAGAGAGCTGGAGGAGAAAATGGATTGTTGCAGACCAAAGCAAGCTAAAAAGAGAGAGGGGGGACACAAGGAAGGAGGCCCACGGTTTGAGGTTGGGGGTGGATTAAAAAGAAAGGCAAAGGAGCAAAGTGGAAGATAAAGAAAGTGAATGAACACAGATAGTGCACCTTGAAGAGGGAATGAAGAAAGAAATAAATTAAAACAAAGAAAGTTGTAAAGGAAACACGGACGAGAATTAGAGAGTAAAATGAAAACTAGAAATTGAGCAATCAAAAAGGTTGAAATAAAGATGATAAAAAGAGATTGCAATAGTATAAAGAGAAGAAAAGAAAACTATGTAAGAGAATTCTATAAAGAATATACCTCTATATAAGAAATAAATAAATAATTTGTATAAGAGAATTACAAAATCCTATATAATTCAATGTAAAGAAATATATAAAGAAATAAATTTATATAAGAGAATTATATAAAGAAATTTTATGATAAAAATTAAAATAAATAAATAAATATTATAAGATGATTATTAATTAATATATATAGTTTCTATTAAAATAAAAAGATAATGATAAATAAGATAACAAAGAGAATAAAAATAAAAATAAAAATAAAGAAATTGTAATAGTATAAAGAGAAGAAAAGAAAATAATATAAGAGAATTATATAAAGAATTTACCTCTATATAAGAAATAAAGAACTATATAAGAAAAAATAATAATATGTGTAAGAGAATTATATAATCCTATAAAAAGAAATAAATAAAGAAATAAAGAAATAAATTTATAAAAGAGAATTAAATAAAGAAATTTATTATGATAAAAAATTAAAAATATAAATGTTATAAGATGTTTATTAATTAATATATAGTTTCTATTAAAATAAAATGATAATGATAAATAAGATAAAAGAGAGAATAAAAATAAATACAAAATAAAACTAGAACAATAAATATAATGGAAAAGCAAAAATAGAAATAAAGAAATACAGACAAAAAATAAAAATGAAATAGGTATCAATCAAGGAAAAAAACAAAATAAAATGAAGAAATGAAATAGGTATTAATCAAGGAAAAAAACAAAATAAAATGAAGAGAGAAATAAAATAAAAATGAAGGAGATAAACAAACCAAAATGAGAAGAACAGAAAATAAAGAAATAAAAATGAACATAAGAATGAAGAGATAATAAAATAAAATAACAAAAACAAATTAATAAAGAATAATGAAAGAAATTAATAAAAATAAATTAATAACTAAGAAAATAAATAATATAATAAGTAAAAATGAAAACTATAAAAGAATAAATTGGAAAAATAAAATAAAATAAAAATAAATAATAATAAAGCAATAGAGAGAATGGAGTAGGAATAAATCAACGATAACAACAAAAAGAAAAGAAAAAAAGATAAAATAAAGAAAGACTAAAATTAAAATTAAAGAGATGAGCAAACCAAAATAAAATACAATGAAAATAAAAATACAAAAGAAATGATAAAAGTATAAAATACAATAAAAATAAAATAAGATAAAAATAAATTAAAGAATAAAAAAAGAAAATAACAAAATAAATAAATCAAATAAAAATACAAATGAAATGATAAAAGTATAAAATACCAAAAATAAATAAATAAATAAATAAATAAAATAAAATAAGATAAAAATAAATTAAAGAATAAAGAAAGAAAATAACAAAATAAATAATAAATCAAAAAAAACTATCAAAGAACAAAAGTGAATTCAATGAAAAATGATAAAAATAAAAATTGAAAATTAAAAATAAATAAATAAATAAAATAAAATAACTAAAAGATGATAAATAGAGAAGAATTTAAGATAAAAAGTCAAAATAAAATAAAATAAAATGATATTTGTTATAAAGCAGCGAGAAGAAACACAACACAATTTAAATAACAAAGATGTTGGAAGATAAACTAGGAGTAAAAAGAAAAACTAAAACAAGAAGGTAACGTGATAAACCGAAGAGAGCAGGATAAAAGGGGGGGGGGATGAGGACAATTGACAAAAGAGGGGGCGGAGAGGCCCAAAGGAATGAGAAGAAGCAGACAGGAAGAAACAACAAGAGAACCCACAAGGAACTAAGGGGGAACGAAAAGGAAAAAGCGGGGGAAGTCAAGAGCGGTTAAGATGGTGGTTTCTAAGAAAGGATAACAAAGGTTGCCAGGAACGGCTGAGATTCCAACCCTCATCACGATTCAAGTTGGTGGGATGATTGCTAATTACGATGGCTTCATTGTCTGCTTCTTCTCATTCCTTTGGGCCTCTCCGCCCCCTCTTTTGTCAATTGTCCTCATCCCCCCCCCCTTTTATCCTGCTCTCTTCGGTTTATCACGTTACCTTCTTGTTTTAGTTTTTCTTTTTACTCCTAGTTTATCTTCCAACATCTTTGTTATTTAAATTGTGTTGTGTTTCTTCTCGCTGCTTTATAACAAATATCATTTTATTTTATTTTATTTTGACTTTTTATCTTAAATTCTTCTCTATTTATCATCTTTTAGTTATTTTATTTTATTTATTTATTTATTTTTAATTTTCAATTTTTATTTTTATCATTTTTCATTGAATTCACTTTTGTTCTTTGATAGTTTTTTTTTTTTTTTTTGATTTATTATTTATTTTGTTATTTTCTTTATTCTTTTAAGAGTTTTTATCCTATTTTTATTTTATTTATTTATTTATTTATTTATTTTTGGTATTTATAAATTTTATCATTTCATCTATTTTTATTTGATTTATTTATTTTGTTATTTGTTATTTTATTCTTTTAATTTATCTTATTTTATTTTTATTGTGTATTTTTATAATTTTATCATTTCTTTTGTATTTCTATTTTCTATTGTATTTATTTTATTTGCTCATCTCTTTATTTTAATTTTTAGTCTTTTCTTTTGTGACGATCTTTTTCTTTTCTTTTTATATTATCGCTGATTTATTCCCTACTCCATTCTCTCATTGCTTTTATTATTATTTATTTTTATTTTATTTGCTCAATTTATTCTTTTACCAGAGTAGTTTCTATTTTGTTTTATTATATTTATTTTCCTTAGTTATTAATTTATTTTTGCATTATCCTCTTTCATTATTCTTTATTAATTTGTTTTTGTTATTTTATTTTATTATCTCTTCATTCTTATGTTCATTTTTATTTCTTTATTTTCTGTTCTTCTCATTTTGGTTTGTTTATCTCCTTCATTTTTATTTTATTTCTCTCTTCATTTTATTTTGTTTTTTTCCTTGATTAATACCTATTTCATTTCTTCATTTTATTTTGTTTTTTTCCTTGATTGATACCTATTTCATTTTTATTTTTTGTCTGTATTTCTTTATTTCTATTTTTGCTTTTCCATTATATTTATTGTTCTAGTTTTATTTTGTATTTATTTTTATTCTCTCTTTTATCTTATTTATCATTATCATTTTATTTTAATAGAAACTATATATTAATTAATAAACATCTTATAACATTTATATTTTTAATTTTTTATCATAATAAATTTCTTTATTTAATTCTCTTTTATAAATCATTCTTTTATTTCCCTTTATTTACTTCTTTTATAGGACTATATATAATTCTCTTACACATATTATTATTTTCTTATATAGTTCTTTATTTCTTATATAGAGGTAAATTCTTTATATAATTCTCTTATATTATTTTCTTTTCTTCTCTTTATACTATTACAATTTCTTTATTTTTATTTTTATTTTTATTCTCTTTGTTATCTTATTTATCATTATCTTTTTATTTTAATAGAAACTATATATATTAATTAATAATCATCTTATAATATTTATTTATTTATTTTAATTTTTATCATAAAATTTCTTTATATAATTCTCTTATATAAATTTATTTCTTTATATATTTCTTTACATTGAATTATATAGGATTTTGTAATTCTCTTATACAAATTATTTATTTATTTCTTATATAGAGGTATATTCTTTATAGAATTCTCTTACATAGTTTTCTTTTCTTCTCTTTATACTATTGCAATCTCTTTTTATCATCTTTATTTCAACCTTTTTGATTGCTCAATTTCTAGTTTTCATTTTACTCTCTAATTCTCGTCCGTGTTTCCTTTACAACTTTCTTTCTTTTAATTTATTTCTTTCTTCATTCCCTCTTCAAGGTGCCCTATCTGTGTTCATTCACTTTCTTTATCTTCCACTTTGCTCCTTTGCCTTTCTTTTTAATCCACCCCCAACCTCGAACCGTGGGCCTCCTTCCTTGTGTCCCCCCCTCTCTCTTTTTAGCTTGCTTTGGTCTGCAACAATCCATTTTCTCCTCCAGCTCTCTTTCATCCTGATGATGGATCATGTAGTATGATTCGAAACGTTGATGTGAAAAACTAAAACACAATCAAATCCAGAAATCTTATTGCACCAAAGAAGGTATAATCATTTACAATATATATTTTATCTTCTTTCTTTGTGTTAACAATCCCTTAGGCTAATCTTGAGGTGTCCCTTTGTGTTTTTCTCTCATTGCATAATAGTTTTTTTGCATCTTTAGAATAGGATAAACATTTAGGATCACATTTACATCTTGCTTCAAGAATAAATCTTGATCAATATCCTCCAACTTATGTGGTGATCCAAATATTGGCAAACGTAAAATCAAATTGGTCAAGCATTTGTGAGCCAAAATCCAAATCACTAGCCCATGGCATATTTTAACGAGAAGATGTTCCTTATCAAGATTTATCTTTCATCAAACATCAATCCAAACAATCAATATTATTTGTATCTAACGTGTGCTTCAACATCACATCAAATAATCCCAAACCAACTTTTGTTCCAAATCAAGCTTCAAAATCCTAAACAATCAAATCTAATCAATCCATCATCATCTTGGGATATCCATCCCAATCCTCATGTTGCTTAAACACTATCCTTGCATTGTTGTGTATCCTCAACAATGTTATCATCATCAATCCATCAATCAAATCTAATCAATCCCTCATCATCTTGGGATATTAATCCTAATCCTTGTGTTGCTTGACACTATCCTTGCATTGTTGTGTATCCTCAACAATGTTATCATCATCAATCCATCGATTTGATCAGTCAAACTTAGCTTGGTTTTCAACAAAATCCCAAAAGAGATCACTGATATCATCACACATATCCATATCCAAATTGTCAAAATCATGCAAAAATCCAAAAACATCCAGATCATATCAAAATCCCAAAATAGGTCAAAAAGTTAGAAAAAGTCAAAAACATGGTATCCAAACTACATTGTCTCTGAGCTTAAACATAGGCAAGGCTAATCTTTGATTAGCCCCTGAGACGCAAAAACAAAAAAGCATTCAAAAAACACAAAAATACCAAAATAGCCTCAAAACACAAAAAACACAAAAAATATTTAAATAGCCCAAAAATCCAAAAAATAGCCTCATAACATTTCAAAACATTAAAAACATCCAAATATTTGAAAAAATCCATCCATCCCATTTCATAATCACCTGAAATAAACATCCGCTCATAATAAATCATCATCATCCTCAACCTTTGGTACAACAGTCAGAAACAAGTCTTGCAGATTAAGAGTGGAAACTCAAACATCAAGGGTCTCAAGCCTAGGTCAGTAGGTAAAAAATTTGGTAACCCTTTGGTACTAGTAGCCCATCATCCAATCAATCCTAAAATCATCTGATAACATTATGTCATAGGATGCATCCTTCCTACAATGGACATCACATCATGCATCATCGTAGTTTGGTCTTGGCTAGAGGTATGAAGAACATTGGCTTGTTTATTTACTTTATCTTTGTCTTGTTGATTTATCCTATTTGCGCTCATTCCAATGACCTCTTGATGATGTCTAATTAAAATGATTTAGAAAAAAAGGAATGGGGCATTGATCATTATCTTTTGTCTGTTGTGCTTGTTGGATATTATTATAATATAACTTTGGTCATGGGTATTTTGTTTGGTTCGTAGGGAGGGTGTTTTAGGTGTCTTGTTGACCACATAAGAAGGCTTTCCTTTCTATGTTTTGGTCTAAATTTTTTAAAATATTTGAACTGCACTCTAAATAGGGTTTTGCATGCCAAGTGTGAACAAGGATACTCCTATCTAATTGATGAGTCAAAGTCCATCACACTAGTTACAATGCCATCTTGGTTCTTTATACCTTGATGCATTGTGCCTACGTGTTTTATCAAACATAAGGTAAGTAAGCTCTTTTAAAATCCCAATCCCTAATAAGCAGTGCATCATCATCATCATTCATCATCACATCTAATAAAGTCTCGAAAACTCATAAACTTGTTAGACTTTTGCATCTTCTTGGAATCAAGGGTTGATCCCTCTCATTCTTCTATCTTATTTCATGCTAACATGCTATCATCATCAATGCATCCATCCTGCATCCACAAACCATTAGCATACATACATCTCATAATCATAGCATATCACGTCATCCATCTCACATGTTTAGGATAATATAGATTTGTTATTCTAAGCATCTTAATCCATCTCATTTGCATCATCATCATAATATAGATCTGTTAGTCTAAGCATCTCATTACATAACCATCCATACGTCCATCTTGAACCTCTGTCGCGAGATCAACCCTAAAATCAAACTTTTTGCTCGATCGCTTGAGGGGGCAGTGTACCAAAATAATTCATCTCACTAGGGCAGTAATGGGGCATCCAAAAAAAAATTTTAAAAAATGAATTTCAATCTCGACAATGTTATTCTTTGAACCAGCGTAGCAGGTACATTGCTTCAAAGAGGGGCAAAATGTAGACACTCAAAATATCTTGATCGATATCATGCACTCGATCCTGATTCACTAACACCAATTCTTCCTTAATCACATCCATACTAACCATTTAATTGAATAATATTTATTTAATTAAATTCATTAAATTCCTCCATATTCCCCTTTTAATTAAATAAATCAAATTTATTTAATTAAATACTAATGTTCCTCTTTTAATTAAACAAATCAACTTTATTTAATTAAATCCTAATGTCCTCTTTTAATTAAATAGATCAATTTTATTTAGTTGAATCCTAATGTTCTTCATTTAATTGAATAAATCAAATTTATTTAATTAAATTACTAATCTTCCACTATCTTCTCATTTGATTTAAATAAATCTAAATATCTAAATCAAATGTCAAATCAAATAACTTCATTAATCCTAATTAACTCCTAACACTAATCCTCCATTCCTCTAGCTTTTGCAAGTTGCACATGTAAATCAATTTATTTGATTTATTAATTCCTCTATTTCCATTCAAATATGGCATATTCTTGGAATATTCCCCTTATTTGAATTCACCCTCCTAAAGGACTTTTTTCCTCCAACTTGGTGTTAAAGGCTCTTACATGTCCTCTCCTTGAGCCAACTTGGCATTAACTCCTCTTACAACTCTTCTTACACAAGCCATCTTTTGAATTTCAAATTCCACCTACATGCATTTAACATGCACATTGTTCAAAATGTGCTCCACTCTCCTTCATTAGCATGTTGACAAGTGGTACAATGCCATTGGTTCAAGTTTAATCACGCATTCTTCCTATTATTCAATCCTCCATCCTTCTTCCTTATAAATAGAGGCCTTCTCTATTGATTTAGAGGAGAGAGGTTTATGCAAGTTTATGATCCAAAACTTCATCTAAGTTAGCATAGAATTTCTCCATCATAGCTAGGTTATTGGAATTTTGTATCAAATTCATCTTTTTCATCACACATCCATCATCAAGCTTATCAAGGGATTGGGAAAGGGCTTATTTCCACATCAAAGAAGCACCAATCCCCCTATAGGATGTTGGTTTGAGCATTAGAATGGAGTTTTATTTGTAATTTATTTGCATAGTTTGAGATATTTTGCTTTGTTTCCATATTCATATGTTCAAATAATTTCATAGGGAATGTTTGGTTTACACTTGTTTATTGACTAATGATCACTTGTTTGTTCATGTTTGAGTAGGTTTAGGTGAAGCATTCACACTTATAAAAACTCTTAAATTGCCACCTATCACCCCATGATGACTTCAAAACAAGGTGGTAACTCACTTGTCCTAAAGTATTCCATATCATGACTATTTGCTTGGTTCTAAGGATTTTTTGGCTGTTAGTGAAGAATGCTTCAAGATTGAAGACTTATGCATGAGCTACCTCTAACCCTGATCTTGCACTTGCATTTCACAATCTCCTTGCATTTAATGTCATGGTTCAAACACAAGGTTTACATTGCTAGAAGTTTTCCATTTCTTTGCCTAACTGCAATCATGTAGCACCCCATCATGATTTCCTTTCATAGTGTATATGCTTGATATGATACTCATTGCTTTTCTCAAGGGTCAAAAATTCTACCTCCATATACCTTTCAACTATCATTTGTATCTTCCTGCACAGTCACTGTGACATGGGACTATCGCCAACCTATGATGCATACACTGGCCACTTATGAATAGTCAACCATGGCAGTGTTCTATCTGTCCTAAAACTGAGTATGACTACAATCTTAATTGTTATGACCATCACTTTGTTTATCACTACTACTATCATATTTCCACTCTTGAGGCACTGTCTAGGGCTTGGTTGGTCTTGAAACCTTAAAGTTTGACCCTCACTGCCATTTCATTACCACTCTTCGACAAAATACTCATTGCCCTTTGATCTCTTTAGGGCTAGTAGCATAAGGTTACAATCCTTCCTTCAACCCAACTTTGAAATGTTATCATCCTATAAACTAATAGCATTGCTTAGTGTTTTCTAAAAGATTTATATTACAATAGGTGTTAGGTTGATTGTAGCTTTGAATGCAACTATATTTTTAACTCATAAGTTTGATGTATGTAGATGAAGTGATTGAGGTGTTTTTAATATTAACTACAATCTTTGAATTGCTTGTCTTAGTAATGTGAATCTAATAGCATTGCATGTCATTCCCTTATTCTTATTCATAGAGTCTTTTGTATTGTTTAGCTAATCTTAACCTTGTGTGTACTACTGTTCACTCTGCCTCTAGCTAAACACTATAAGTGTGATAGTTGTAAGATTTGCTTTTAGTCAAAAAGCATAAAAAACTTCATTGCCTTGAATTGAAGTGCATATCAGTCTTTTGCCCTAGTTGTATCCAAAAAGACACTTATTTAGTTTTGTTTAGCATGATTGTGAACCATCTAGAACACATTGTACAAATTGTAAATTTAAGTACATATTGTATAAATTAGGATATATTTAGTTTTATTCATTTGTTTAGCATGATTGTAAATTTAAGTACATACCAGTAAATAACAACATCCATGCATAAAAACTCAGAAAAAAAAATAGATTAGGACATGGCCTCCACTACACCCCTTGCTAACCTCATTTAAAAACCCTTCTAAAATATTCTACTCTTTGCTCCCATCTCCACTAGGGCTGAAAATCATTGAGCTACAATCACCTCATATACAATGAGCCTATTAGACTTCATGAATTTCACTTTGATGGCCAAGTTCATGATTCTAGTGTTTGCCTACTTACAAAAGCATCACTATCATGCCCGCTAACAGATGTTCATTCACCATGAGAATATTTAACATCTCCTTGAATCTCTATCCTTAATAGCTCTATCCACTAGTTTATAAGTGGGCATGAATGCCAAGGAGTAGGTCAAAATGAGTCTCAATATTCTCAAGTACTGAAACTACAAATATTACAATGTCATTGGTGGTAGTGCTCAACTTTGGTAGAAATCCCTGTCTTCACTGTGAGATTTATCAGTTTTGCCAAAGTGGCATGACTTGACTACATTATATGCATGCTACCTCTCCACAAAATACACCAGGTCTAGAAGAAAATCTATGGACCCACTCATGTTGAAGTCAAGATCTACTTGGCTAGTAGTCCTCATATTTCTCTCTCAACTTTCCATTCGTGAATAAGTCTCATTCCTTCAGTTTTATCTACTATTTTTTTCTAATGGTTTCAACATAGTCAGCAGCTTGAAGGCAGACTTATTTTAGTGAATATTCTCTACATATCAACAATTTTTTTACAAAAGTGCAGTCTTAGATTCATGTATTATATTCCCTATAAATAAATTTAGTTTAATTATTAGTTATTATTCCAACATTCTAAAGCCATGACAAAAAAATATGACAATCAGTAGTTTTGCCTCTTATTGTTTGCCTATGAATATTAAAGAGGTTTTGTCTCTGGATTTTGTATTTAAAACATGGTAGGGAATCTCTCTTCATGTTGAGGGTATCCTTTGTGATGTTTGGCCTTTCATTGTACTTAAATGAGTACTATAGATGACAGCATCAAATTGCCAATTAGTGGCCTTTGTATGATACATTGCAACATTTTCATTATTTTCATTAAAAATTGAATCATAAGTAACCTAAAATGTTGTTTTTATTTACCTAAATAGCCCTCTATTTACTTGAGTTAATTTTCCAACAACCAATTTTTCTATATACTTCCTATGCATGCATATGGTTAAGATTGAAGAACACACAGTCGTACACATGTGCATGCTTGCAAACAAACACACACAGAAAATGCAACAAATTCCTACTCAGGTGTTAAGGATATAAATATTTCAATTTCCCCATGAACCCTAAGTGTGAGTGAGAACTAGGGTATAGTCATCATCAAACCTGTGTACCTTAATGTTTATCCTACTCTAATGTGCAAAATAACTTAAAAATGCAAGTAATAAAAGACTAAGGACACTTCAAGATTAGCCTAAAGAGTGATAAAACAAAAAAGAAAGTAGATAAAACAAGATGTAAATGATTTCACCTTCCTTGCTGTTGAAGACTCCTTGATTGGCCCTTGCTTGGGATGATTTTGTGTGCTCCTTAGATGGCCTCTTGAGTGGCTAAATGCAAGATTGAATGTGCAAAATGATGGCTAGATGATAGTGAAGGCAAATTGGCAGCATGTAGTTATCAAATGGTTAAGTGTTGAAAATGCCCTTGAGGAGGGGGTATTTATAGGAGAATTTGAATTCTCTAGAGAATTCAATGGTCAAGATGCATCCAACAAGGTCAAGATGAAGGGCTATGGTGGGTTGAGAACCCACAAGCCCTCACATCTTGACATGTGGATGGTGAAGTGGCCAAGAGAAGGTGAGGTGTAAGTGAGGTGTCAAGAAGGTACATGAGGTGGAGGAAGGACAAGTACCTTCCAAGCACCTTGGGGAGTGAGGAGATTTCCTCAAAAAGGGATTCCTTGTCCCCAAGTGGGAGTGAAAGGGACATTTGAGGAATTTTGGAATTCCTCAAAAATCTACATGGGAAAAGAAAAGGTGGTTGGGGATATAAATGTGAATTAAAAATTCACATTCTTAGGAGGATCTAAAGGATAAAAGGTGGGCTCCAAAAAGGTGGGATTTGGTCACATGTGGAGATTGTGACAAATCCAAGGTTCTAGAAGCCTTGGAAGGATAGAATGTGAATTAAAAATTCACATGGGAAAGGGGGTCAATGCCAAAAGAAGGTAAATGCAAAGGTTGGTTAAAAAGTGGTGCTAAATCTGGCTAATGACCTTGGTTAAGGTTGTGCAAATATTGGATTAGAGTAATTAATGGAAGATTAGAGGCAAGTGGCAAATGTAGGAGGATGTGACATAACATTTGATTATCATAATCATGAATTAATTAAATTAATTCAGATTAGAGCAAGATCATGGAGGATGTGACAAGGAGAGAGAAAATGAAGAATTTTAAATTGATTTAAAATCAAAAAGGGAAAAATGACTAAATTAAATAAATTAGTGTATTTATTAATTTAGAGAGGAAGAAGGTGAAAGATAAAGCATTTAATTATTAAATTAAATACTTTATAGATATGGGACAAGAGGTGTAACATTAATTTAATAAATTAATATTTTAATATAGTAGACGAAAAGGGGGTAAATTTAATCATATGGAAGTGATTAAATTTAGATGTCTACAAAACCTATCAACATAGACCCCTTTTCACATATTGTTGAAGTACCATAGTCCATAGTCCATAAAATTATATAAGAGTAGATAATGAGACCATTGGTGGTCTAAGTAGCCTTATCCAGTTATCTTTGATTAGTTTAGTGAGGATATGGCCATAGATTCATTATGATTTCCATTTGATTAAAAGCCCTTTCTTATAATTTGAAGTGGATTTTTATTAGATATTTGGAAGTAGATTTTGATCATATATTGTAGTTGCAAGTTCCACTTCGGATCACCAAATCCTTCACAAAAAATTCTGCACAAAATTTAATAATGAAGAATATATGCACAAATCCTCTTTTGAATGATGCACAAAGCCTCCAATGCAACACCACACGGTTTGTTGTTGGGCCTTGCAGTGATGCAAGTGATTCACTGCATCACTGCAAGGCCCAACAAAAAATTGTGCAGTGTTGTAGTGGAGCCTCACATAATTTACCTTCCTTTTCAAGAGTCATAACTAGGTTCTCTTTGTCCGGTTCCATACCGAGATCGATACCCAACATCATAGCTAACTTTTTTCAGTAGCTCCAATTCTAGTACCATATCCATATGAAGTAAATGTGAATCTACTCCAGGTGTAGATCAATTACTAGCAAAGGCTATTATAGCACCTAAGGCATTCATAGGAAAATGCATCACACCTTTGTTCATGCCTTGTCTATGCTTCCACATTTTCATGTATGTCTAGTGGAGCCTGGTTAGCCTAATCAACTAATTTGGATGCTCCCATCAAGAACTTTTGAACATCATTTCCCAATCAACTATCTATATTATTAGTGGGGTCCTTCCTCCCTTTCCTATCCTCCACCCATGATTGAGTGAGATCTATGGGGTCACATGCTCGAACTAGATTATTTATAGCTGGGAGGAGTTAGATGCTATTGCTATCCTTCGAGAAGAGGGAAGCTCCATTCTTCACCGAGGATGTATGGGTATGGTAGCAAAAGTGGTAGAATGGGTGTGGGCAACAGGACCTTCCCCTCTGGGAGGCTTATATCTTATGGCTATCCGGTCAACTATCTATAGTGAAGGTGAACTTAACCAATGACTAGCTTAGAAATTTGAGTGTTAGAAGGTGTAGGAGCCCAAGCAAAACTTTCTACACTAATCTTAAGAGGAGAATAATGCAAAACTTTACATATCTTTAACAGTTATAGAAACTTAAAAAAAAAAAAACATAAATATCATGCATACCACAACACAATTATTTATGAGGGGAAAACCCTTATGGGAGAAAAACCCCACACTCCAAAAGACGCCCAATATATTATTCAGTAAATCAAAAAGATTAAATATACTTGCAGAACAAGCTTCTCACAGGGGTATCACCACTCAGAGATCTAGAGACAACACGACCGCTATCAGACTCTCTGATACATCACTCTCTACCTCAGTCGTAATACAACACCCTCATAAAATATGGTTACATTCTAGGGAAAGATAGGCCAACAAAATATCTGCCATTAGATTTAAAACCTAATAACAAATGGTCCATATTTACAACACATCATTATTTAATGTATGTCAGCCATTTAGAAGTTTCCTAAAAAAGTTAACACGATCACATTTTGCTCTTTCTTGCCATCGTACACACCTATTGGTGTAACTAGGAAATATATATACATCCTATCAACAATAAATTGTATATAATTGCAAGATTGAGACACATTTTCCCAACAAATCTCCCACTTTCCGAACACCTTGCAAGAGCAACATGAGGGTGTAAACATCATCTCTTCAATTGTCAGGGGCCGAAAGGCCCATAGTCTCTGAACACCATCTGAACTTCTCTGTGCTCACAGGCTTAGTTAAAGAATCAACAAAATTCATCAAAGTCTTTACCTTAGCTAGCTTCACCCTGCCATATTCGACCATATCTCTAACAAAATGATACTATACATCAATGTGCTTGGTCCTGGCATGAAATGTCGGGTTCTCGGCTAGACATATCGCACTTTGACTATCGCAATAAATTGTCATTGCACCTTATTTTATTCCATTATTTGAACATGTCTCTTAAGCCAAATGGCTTCTTTACAAGCATGAGTAGTTGCCAAATACTCTACTTCTACTATTAGCATCACCTGCCTAGTCTGAATCCACATAACCACAAATATCAAGGGAAATCTCATCTTCAACCATATTATTATGATAACATAAGGAATAATCTAAGGTACCATGCAAATATCTGAAGACTCTTTTAACTGCATCCCAATGAACTTTACTAGGATTAGACATGTATCTTGAAAGAACTCCCATTGCTTGGGAAATGTCTGGTCTAGTACAAACCATAGCATACATCAAATTGCCAATTGCACTCTAGTAAGGCACTTTGCTCATGTCTTCCATGTCTGATGGAGATGTTGGACAATCTGACATAGATAACTTTTTTCCAACTGAAACATGAACACATAATGGTCTACAATCTTGCATATCAAACCTCTATGAAATTGAGTTGACATACTTACTTTGGCCAAGCCATAGCTTTCTATTCACTCTATCTCTTTTAATTTCCATCCCAATAATGTGTTTAACTGCACCAAGATCTTTCATTTCAAATTTAGTAGCAAGTTGATATTTTAGTTCTAAAATTGTACCTTTCCCTCTACCAATAAATAACATATCATCAACATACAATGCAATAAACATGAAATGATCACCATCAATTTTATAATAAACATAATGATCTAATTTAGAATGCTCAAATCTTAAACTCAACACATGTGTATCAATTTTTTGGTACCACATCCTAGGACTCTTTTTTAAGCCATACAAAGATTTCTTCAATTTGCAAACCAATTTACTTTTACCTTTCACCACGTAGTGCTCTGGTTGTGTCATAAATATCCTCCTCCAAATCACCATGAAGGAAAGTAGTTTTCACATTCATTTGCTCAACCTCTAAATCATAAGCAGCAACAATAGAAAGAAAAAATCTAATGGATGTTATTTTTGCAATAGGAGAAAATATCTCACCATAATCAACACCTTCAACTTGAGAGTAACGTTTTGCAACCAACCTTGCTTTGTACTTTTCAATACCTCCATCTCAACCAATCTTTTTCTTAAACACCAGTTTTCAACCAACAGGTTTTCATCCTTAATGCAATGGTGCAAGATCCCTTGTATTAGTCTTTTTCAAAGATGCCATTTCTTCATCCATAGCAATCTTCCATGATTCTGCATCATTCATACCTAGTGCCTCTTCTACAGATTTGGGTTCATCTGACATGTTAGTATTCAAAGCAAAAATACATCTCCAATCATTAGGTGAATACCTTTCATGTAGTTTTCTATGTCTTTTGGACCTACGAATAGGTTGAATTGGAGGTTCTTCCTCCTCTTCTGAAGATCTAGAACTAGACGAGCTCTCCTCAACTTCTTATCTATCCTTGGGCCTCGATTCAACTTTCTCAGGTGTAGAAGGATATTGAATCACATCTTCCTGTTTACTTTGTTCAGGCCACAATGTAATAGAAGAAGGCTTGGTTTCTCTAAAAATAACACTTCTACTATGCATTAC
Organism: Sequoia sempervirens; assembly: GCA_007258455.2. NCBI lineage: Eukaryota > Viridiplantae > Streptophyta > Pinopsida > Cupressales > Cupressaceae > Sequoia > Sequoia sempervirens. The sequence continues at coordinate 405,381,322 of VDFB02075321.1, forward strand.
CCTCTGTGCAATAGGATCCCAAAGCTTTTCTCCTTTCACATGCCATAACTATATCTGATGAAGATACATTTCACAACCTTATTCTCCAACTTTGTCCTCTTCTCCTTTGGCACATGTGCATATGCATCGCAACCAAAAACTCTAAGATGTCTTAATGAAGTATTGTGACCTGACCATGTCTCTATAGGTGTCTTATCAACAAGAGTTGATGTAGGAGACCTATTAATCAAGTAACAGGCAGTGGCAACAACTTCATCCCAAAACCTCTCTTCTAAACCAACACCACTCAACATATTCCTAGCCTTTTCCATCAGCATCCTATTCATGCTTTTTGCAACTCCATTATGTTGTGGAGAATATAGAGTTGTATTATGTCTATGAATACCACAATCTTTACAAAATCTATCAAAATCATTAGAGAAAAATTCACCGCCATTTTTAGTCCTTAAACATTTTATTTTATTTATAGTCTGCAACTCAACCATTGCTTTAAATTCTTTAAATCAACTGAAAACTTCAGATTTACTCTTTAGAAAATATATCGATGTCCTACTATAATCATCAATAAATGAAACATAATATGTGGATTTACCAAACGGGGATGACCCCGCAGTGTGACGGCAAGTCACAAGCCCTGTTGAAAGGGCATCTCATGTTCGAGACTCACTCGCTGCTTGCAGGTACGAAGGATGTTGCACGTTGTACGAGGTAGATAGAAGGACGTAGAGTGGTGCTCAAGGCTACGCTGGACCCTATGAGGCTTGGGGCAGAGATTGGCTCATGGAGTGAAGAGGAGATAAGGCCGTGACGCAAGCAGCGCAGGTGCAAGGCTGGAAGAAGTCAAGGAAACAAGGAGTCAACACCAATGGAGGGATAAGGGAGGACACCCAGTTGGAGGAAGCAGAGGAGGCGAGACATGGAGATCTCCCGTGGAGTGATAAGGAGGCGGAAGAAGCTGCGGAAGAGGACCCTCCCCGTGGAGTGATAAGGAGGTGGAAGGGGGCTGAGGAGGAGGCCCGAGGTGGAAACAAAGCGGCAGGAGGAAGACGGAAAAATTGGAAGGTTGGATGATGAAGGACGGGGGTCGGAGGAGAAAGGAGGAAAAAAAAAGAGGCGACGGAGGAAGAAAGGAGATAGCGAAGGAGGCTGCAGGAGGATGAAGAAGGAGGTAGAGGAGTAGGCGAAAAAAGAAGGCTACGGAGGAGGCTTGAGGAGGAAGTAGAAAGGCGGGACGGACGGAAGAAGGAGATGTGACGGTGGCTTGGGGTTCGATCTAGGAACATTGCACATAGTCGGCTCACCCATCAATGACTGTTGTTGATGGTTGCTACGGAACCCTGACACATAGTGTCTCGGAGAGCTCAATGGAAAAGACAATGGGGATGAGGTCCCCCAAAAAAAATGTGGCCTCACTGGTTCATAGCTCCAGTCAAAAGCGCGTACGTATCAAAAAATAAAAAATAAAAAAATATGTGGATTTACCAATCAAATGAACATCTACATGACCAAACACATCAGAATGAATAAGTTCCAATACACAACAAGATTTATGAGAACTCGAGTAAAATTGAACGTGGTTTTGTTTTCCATAAATGCAATGCTCATAGAAATCAAATTCAAGATTACAATCAGACAAACCTTCAATAAGGTTTTTATTTTTCAAGGTCCTTAGACCCTTTTCTCCAATGTGGTCAAGTCTTTGGTGCCATAACATAGTTTTCTCTACAGGTAACTTTGTTTAAGAAGAAAGAGCACCCTTGGGTACCCAAAATCCACGACCATCTGTTGAAGGTGAAACCCTCATTTTTTCCAGACTTTCCTTTCACATAAGTACTATTGCACTCAATAGTGCATGCATAAAGCTTATATAATGTTCCATATCTGACACCTCTGGCAATCACCATAACACCTCTAACCATCTTGCATCCTACATCAGAAAATACTACCTGCACACCCGCATCTATTATTCTGCTCATAGATAATAAATTTTGTGCTAATCCAAGGACATGCAACACACCATTAATCCTTTTTATTCTACCATCAAGAAATCTTATTTTAACTTTACCATGACCAACAATTTCTAAATCAGAATCATCACCCAAGTACACCTTACCTCCATCAAATTCTTCATATTTAGAAAACTAATCTCTATTAAAGGTCATATGGAAAGATGCACCTGAGTCAATTAATCATGCATCATTACCTGCATGAGTTGCCAAAGCTGAAATGAATGCATCACCATCTTCCTTCTCAAACTTAGATTCAAAATCAAATTTCTTCTTTGCATTCCTTACAAACATGTCTAGGCTAACCACAGTTCCATCAAATAACTTTGGACTTTCCAGGTGATTTAGATCTCCCCCTGGACTTGGATTTGTCATGCTTCTCATTCTTCTTGCCTTTTTCCTTAGGTCTTCATGAATATTTAGGGCCTCCTTGGTAGTCATGGATACCTTCCTCCTCATTTCTTCAGAAAGAAAATAACCCACCACATCTTCAGTCTTCAAAATAATAGAAGTGCTCCCAATAGCCATAACAAAAGAATCCCACAAATCAGGCAAAGAACAAAGCAAGATCTGACATTTCCCCTCCTCATCCATTTTGACACCAACTGATACCAATTGAGCCACCACCATATTGAATGCTTCCAAGTGGTCTATGATTCATCCACCCTCTTCCATTCTCAAGGAATACAACTTTTTCCTCGAGAAAATCTTGTTCACTAAAGATTTGGCTTGATACATCTCACCAAGCTTCTTCCATAGTTTATGTAAAGAGGTCTCTTCATGGACATTAATTAAAACATAGTCTTCCAAGAATAATCTTATTAGACCCTTGGATTTACGGTCCATAACATCATATTGAGAAGCTTGAGTAGGATCTGCAGGCCTTGAAACATTCTCGTCAACAACATCCCACATATCTCAATCTATCAATAGATCCTTCATCTTCAGCTTCCACATCTCAAAATTATTTCCAAAAAATTTCTCCACCTCTATTCTCCCTGATGAACTTGCCATCTAAAAATTCATGCAACAAGATCACAAAGTGTCTTTTGCACAAGCTCCCACTCAAATCTGGATTAGTTAAAAAAACCCAACAACCCACAACTGAAACCAAAGGTGATCAGGCTCTGATACCACTTGTAAGGAAGCTAAGGTAGTAGAACAACTTCCTACACTAATCTTGAGAGGAGAATAATGCAAAACTTTACAAATCTTTAACAGTTACAAAAAATTAAAAAAAATATATATAAATATCATGCATACCACAACACAATGGTTTACATGGGGAAAACCTTTTCAGGAGAAAAAACCCACACTCTAAAATCCACCCAATATGTTATTCAGTAAATCACAAAGATTACAATATACTTGTAGAGCAAGCTTCTCATAGGAGTATCACCACTCAGAGATCCAGAGAAAACAAGAATGCTATTAGACTCTTAGAATACATCACTCTCTGTCGTAGTCATAATACAACACCCTCATAAAATAGGGTTACATTCTAGGGCAAGAAAGAGGCCAAAAAAATATCTATTGTTAGATCTAAAACCTAATAACGAACAGTCCTAATTTACAACACATCATTATTTAATGTATATCAACCATTTAGAAGTTTCCTGAAAAAGTTAACACACTCACATTTTTCTCTTTGCTACTATTGTATACACCTATCGGTGTAACTAGGAGATATATGTATAAATATATATACATCATATCAACAATAAATTGTATATAATTGCAAGGTTGAGACACATTTTCCCAACAGGTTCAATACCTCTGTCAAGAAAATTCATAGCGAGGGTTTAGAAGACAATGTTCTAATACTCTTACCAAGAGATTCAAATGATAGAGGAGAAGGTTATATAATGGTTATATTTTTGCATTATTTATGGTTTCCTTGCAATGGATTGAATATATTCAGGTGACAAAAGTTTGTTTGAGTGTGAATGTATTGTGTAAACCCCTATAATAGGGCTCAAGTTATGCAAATGTTCATGAGAATGGAGTTTAGTATTGTAAAGGGTTTGTGATTATCATAAGTGTGAAGATCATTGTGTTGCATTTACTTGTGCATAGAGAAGAGAATTGAATCATAGTACTACATAATGCCATTATATTATTGTGTTCTTGGAGTGTGTTTTGCTTTGGACAGTAGTATGCTCTAATTGAGATCATTGACACTTGAAGGTTGAGTGAATTTTTCAATATTCATGTGACAAAGGTCTTGTGGTATCTTGGATTGATTTATGATTCTTAGGATATCTACGTATGTTTAGTTAATGTTTTGATTACAGAAAAATAACATAATTTATTGTTGCATTTATCACATAAACAAAGGCCTTTTATGATTGATGATGATCTTGGATGGCATTTGACTGTGAGGCATGTGGGAAAGCTAGGGTTTATCTGCCTTAGCTTGGCCCTCTCTCTACATTCTGGGTGGTTTTCAACGCACGGGGTGGGGGTTTATTATGAGTTTCATGGGTGATATGGGAGGCGACTCTTGGTTTTGAAGCGTTTATTTTAGTAAAGGTTGTTTTGGTGTTGTGTGTGAGGCTCACTGCCTATGAGGCTCATCTTGCATGTGCCTCTATTACTCTTGCATGTAGGTGTTTGGGGGTGGATCGGTGATTGTGGACGCAGCTCGATGGAGATGGGGTGTTTTTGTGGTAGGGGAAGCATATTTTTTGCTTGGTTTCATCTTCTTTTTGTCGGCGGTTCTTGTTTTTTTTCTGGATATTTCAATCTACTTTTGGGGTGCGACTTGGAGTCTATGGGTGGCCTCTTGTTCAACTAGTTTTTTGTAACGAGGCTGGCCCATTCTAGTGCTTTATCCAAGTTTGTTTTGAATTCTTCGGGTTTCTTTGTCTGGGGCCTTGCATGGCTTTGGGAGGGGCTTCGTCTGGTGGAATGAGTATGTCCTTTAAGGATATGGTGGCGGGAAGCAGTCCATTAGTGCTTCTGCATGAGAATCTAATTTTTGGTGAGAGTAATTCTGGAATGGGAGAGCTTTCTTCTCAGCCTGGGGGTTTGAGGCCTTTAAAGGTGAATGGGTGTCTTTCCAAGAGCGATAATAGGCCTGTTGTGGAGATCTAACCGAAGTTTGTTATGGAAGACATCAATTATCTATCAAAACATGCTTTGATTTGTAAGTTTTTGGGGATCTAGGTATCTTTTCACTTTCTAGAGTCATGGGATCGGTGAACATGGTGTCCAAAGGGGGATATGGACATAATGCTGGTGGCCAATGGCTATTTTTAGGTGGTTTTTACATGCATGTTAGACAAAAATAAAGTATTTGAAGGGGGGCCCTATTTCTACAATCAGGTTGGCCTTTTCATCAAGCCCTAACATGTTGGATTTAATCCTAAGAGGAGCCTCCTTTGAGATTTTTGGTTTGGGTGAGGTTACTATGGCTTCCTTTGAAATTTAGGAGAGAGGACATTTTCAACTTGGTTGCATGCCAGCTTGGGAAACCAGTTGGCCCGTCAAGACATACTATGTAAAAGAAGGTAATTACCTATGCTTGGGTATGTGTAGAAATTGATTTGAATAAGCCCCTGCATGGCTCCATGGAAATTTGGTTAGGATCAAGCTCATGGATTCAACAAATTTATTATGAAACGTTATCGTTTCGTTGTCAATTTTGTCATGAATATAGGCATTTGCAGAGGATGTGTCTGAAATCTAAACTTGTAGGGGATTTAAAAATGGGGTCAACCAGTACACCTCCCAATCAAGATAAATGGAAATTTCCCATGAGGGAGGATAAGGAGGGATTCATTCATGTTAGAGCTTGTAATAAGGGTCAGGGACAAAAGAGGACCTTTAAGGACAAATAGGCGGATGAGGTGTTCAACAGGTTTGATGCTTTAGATGATCTAATTTTTTTTTATGGAGCCATTTCTAATATGCCTGGTGGCCAAGATCTTTTGGAAGTAGGGGAAATAGGTGGGGATGAGAATAATTTCATTCAGACTGACCCATAGGAGAATGTGGTAGGGGTGTAGATGGACACAGATGCCTCCGCGGGGCCTATGGATGAGTTGGGAGAAAGTGAATGCAAAGAAATGCAAGAGAGTTTTGATCCTAACCACTCTATGTCCTATGCAGGGAAGGGACAAAGGGAGGGGAGAAAAGGAAAGGGTACCCCTCCTATTTTAGGCATACATCAAAAAGCCTTTAAAAAATATGGTTCGGATAAGCCTCTTAAGGCAAGAAGGAAGAAAGACCAGGAAAAGGTGAAGTTAGTTGGAGAGACTTTAGCGGAGTCTTGTTCTGTAAAACCCATTGATTCCCACTTTTCTCTATCTCATAAATGATTTTTCTTTCATGGAATGTAAGGGGGTTGAATAGCATCCCTAGACAAAAGGCTATTTAGGATTTGATAAATTCTTATTCTCCTGATGTGGTTTTTATTTAGGAAACTAAGTTATCTATTGATAGGATGTTCAACATAGTCGCTAAGATTTGGTCTAGATGTCTTTGTCAATGCATTTTAGCTCAAGGATGTTATGGAGGCGTAGCTTTCTTATGGGATCCTCGCAAGTTGGTTCCACTTTGGTGGATCTCTAGTAGGTCTTCTATTTCCTTGGTGGAAACTTGTTGTGAGACTGGTGAGAATCTCCTTTTCACTAATGTTTATGCTTCAACTGATTTTGTGGGAAATTCCTTGCTTTGGTAGCATATAGGATATGCTTTTTCTCTTGCTCCTTTGTTCCCTTGGATTTTGGTAGGAGATTTTAATGTAGTCTTAAGTTTGGAAGAGAAGCAAGGAGGTAATCCCAGGCTTGATCCTTTTGCGAGACTTTTGAGGAGTAACATATAAATTTTGAAGGTTGTGGATGTTATACCTTCCAATGGTTTGTTCACTTGGAATAATAGAGTATACGAGGCAGAGGCTATAGCAGAAAGATTGGACAGGTTTCTTGTGTCTTGCTCTTGGATGGTGGATAGTTGGGACACCAAGTCAAATATTTTGGACTGGAGAGGCTCAGATCATTGGCCAATCATTTTGATTGCTTTTAAATTTTGAATGATAAAGAATCCCCCTTTTAAGTTTCAACTTATGTGGCTGAGGGATGCTTCTCTTCAGGATCATATGCTTGCTTGGTGGAGGGAAGGGAAGCCTACTTATGACATGGCTATGTTTTCCTTTGTCAAGCAATTACAGTATGTCAAGTTTAACCTATAAAGGTGGAACATGATGTGCTTTGGAAACCTCTTCGCAACGAGGGTGGACACCATTACTCACAAAATCATAGAGCAAGGTCTGTTAGATGTCCTATACAGGGAAGAAGTTGTTGCACTGAAGGAGCTGGAAGAATGGGTCTTTGGGAGGATATTTTTTGGAAGAAAAAGGCTCAGATTGATTGGCTACAAGAAGGGAACATAAACACTAAGTTATTTCACAATACTGTAAAGGATAGAAGACACGAGAGTGTTATCAATTCTCTCATGATGGTGAAAGGGACTTTGGTTTCCTCTCATAGGGAGATTGCTCAAGAGGCCACTAGATTTTTTGGGAGTTTGTTTTCAGAAGATTTTGATCCTGCTAGGGTTGAGGAGGATTTGGTGCTTGATTGCATTCCTCCCACTGTCACTCCTGAAATGAATGAGGCTCTCATTAATCCCATTTCACTATTTGAGATAGAAGTAGTGGTGTTTGGAATGAAAAAGGTTAAATCCCCGAGGCTAGATGGTTTTCCTATAGATTTTTTTCAATCTTTCTAGGATATAGTCAAGATGGACTTCTTTGAAGTGATGCAGGAGTCTTTTAGAAATAAGTAGATGCTTAAGGCTTTGAATGCAACCTTCCTAGCCCTCATTCAAAAAAAGGAAGGAGCTAACTCTCTTAACTCCTTTACACCTATTGCTTTGTGCAATGTGACGTACAAAATAATCACAAAATTGATTGTTGAACTGTTAAAGCCATGGCTCAATGAACTAATCTCCGAGGAGCAAGGGGGATTTGTTACCAGAAGACAAATTTTGGATGGAATTATCATAGTTGTTGAAGCTGTGAATTCTATGGTTGCCTCTAAGGAGATAGCTATGTTCATAAAGCTGGACATGGCCAAGGTTATGATAGGGTTAGATGGAGTTTCCTACAAAAATTTCTCAAGGCCTTTGGTTTTGGGAGTGAATGGATTAGCTAGGTAATGAGTTGTATTACTTCACCTTCTTTTATTGTCTTGATTAACGGTGAGCCTATAGACTTATTTGGAGTGGTTAGAGGCCTTAGGCAAGGAGATCCTCTCTCCCCTTACCTATTCATTTTGATGGTTGAAGGTTTGGGGAGATTTCTCAAGTCTCAAGTTAGGAAGGGTTTGATTCAAGGTTGGAAGTGGGGGCATGGCATTCATCCTTCCCACCTCTAATTTGTAGATGAAACTGCTTTGATGGGTGTGGCTAGAATTCAGGAGGCAGTTAGCTTCTGAAGAGCTTTGGATACTTATGTGAAAGCTTCGAGACAAAATATTAATGAAGAAAAGTCCCATATTTTTTTCTTCAATACCCCTGCTCTTATTCAAGTGTGGATTGCCCAGATCTTGAGGTTCAAATTGGAACTCTTCCTTTTTGTCTACCTTGGAATTCCTCTTTTAGACCAAAAATTGCCAGGGGGTCTGTGGTAGGAAATTCTGGATAAGTTTCAGAGTAAGGTGAGTCATTGGACCCATAGGTGGCTCTCAATTGCTGGTAGAGTGACTCTTTTGAAGTCCATGGTCTAGGCACTTCCTATCTATAGGTGTTTTGTGTTGACTGCCCCGACTAGCTTCATTAAGGACTTTGATGCTCTTTCCAGGAAATTTTTATGAATGAGTAACTTGCTCTCCTCTAAGTGGAGTCTAGTCAAATGGGATTGTGTTTGTAGATCAAAGCAGGATGGTGATCTTGGTTTTCAGAAAAATAGCTTGAATGGTAGTGCTCTAGCTGCTAAGATCTTTTGGAGATGATGCATAATCCAAGATCAAGGATGGGCCAAAATCCTTAATGTTAAGTATCTTGGTGGAGTGGCAGGGAAAGATGTACCAAGATACAATTTGACAAGTGGGGGATCCATGATTCAGAATACTTTGAAGAGAGGAGCATAGTTAGTTAAAAAGGATCTCTTCTAGATTTGTAACAAGGGATCTGGAGCTTTGTTTTGGGAGGAATCTTGGGATGGGTTAGCTCCTATCTTGTCTCAATACCCTTACCTTCAACCTCTGTGTGATAGCTTTCTTGCAGTAGGTTGGAGTAAAGTTGAGGATTTTAAGGTGACTTTAAGGGTGAGTCGTGGTGAGGTAGCTAGATGGAAAGAACCCTGTGAATGGCCCCTAGGGGTTTCTAAGAAAGAGAGGGAGGCTCTTGCTTGGATACTGGAAGGTAGAGTGTGTAACTCTTAGAGACAAGCTGATGTCCTTGCTTGAGGATTTAATTCGAAGGGAAAGTTTTATGTGGCCTTTGGTTATCAAGAGTTGGAAAGACAATCTTTTGATAAGATGGATATTTCTTGGTGGAAGCATGTTTGGAATAAGTTAGCCTAGCCCAAATGTAATTTTTTCTTATGGCTTGTGGTGAAAAATGGATGTCTTACTTGGGAGAACCTTCATAAGAGGGGCTTTCAAGGGCCTTCTATCTGTGTTTTATGTAATAAAAGTGAAGAAAATAGTTCACCTCTTTTTCCAATGCTCTTTCACTAGATTTATTTGGCATTGGTGGTGGGAAGCTTGGAAGCATGCTTATGTTCATGCTAGCTCTCTGGTTGAGTTCTGGAATAGTCTTGGCAAACCTCATTCTAAGACTCCCTTTCTTGATGTGGCTTAGGATATTGGTCTAGGTTTTATTATCTGGCAGGTGTGGTTGGAAAGGAACCGTAGAATATTTCAGGATAAGTTGAAGATGGAGAAACAAGTGCGGTTGCAAGTAATAAATATGCTTCAGGAGACCCTAGCTACAAAGTGTGACCTCTTTGAGGATATTGATCCTGGAGATGTGCAAGTGGTTCAAAATCTAAACATTTTTGGTGCAAGCTTTAGTGATGCTTGTTGTAAGAATCAACATGTTAGAAGCAGGCAAGGTAAAAGGAAGGTTTGTAGGGAGGGCAAGTGGTCCCCTCCCCCTTTGGGGACTCTTAAGATCAATATTGATGGGTCATCTAGGGGAAACCCCGGGCATGCTAGGATTGGAGGAATTGGCAAGGATAGCTCTGGTAAGGTTATTTTCTTCTTTTCGAAATATAAGGGGTTACAAACAAATAACTACATGGAGGCTCTTGCTACCCTCTTGGCTCTTGAAAGAGGATGTGCTCTTGGATGGAGCAATATTATCTATGAGTCTAATTCCCAAGTTGTGGTGGATATGTTGAATTTGTAATGGATGGAGGATGTGGATTGGCATTTGGTAGTGGTGGGTCAACAGATTATGAGTCTGAGTGCTTCTTTGGATGCAGTCTCTTTCTGCTATACTCCCCGTGAGTGGAATATGACTGTTGATTGCTTGGCTAAGTGGGCTTCTGATCAATTGGAGGGATGGAAGGTAGGAGATTGGGTTCATTTGCCTCAAGAATGTGTTCATGATCTTGAGCATATGGTCAAGGAATATATGGATGATTAGTTGTGACCCTTTATGGGGCTTCTTTTTGTTGTTTTTCAGGTGTTGTTTTCTCTTCTAGGCTTGAGGCCCCTACTCTTTATACTCTGTTGGCTTTATTAATAAATTTTTACCCCCTTTTTTAATAAAAAAAAATGCCTCTTATGATTGTAGCAAAGGATGTAGAGAGTGAAGCATTGGCTAATTTGATCTTGAATAAGCTTTGTGCAAGGGTGAAGGTTGGTGGATTTTTCTATTTAAATATTTTTTACTTTTTAGATTATTTTTTAACTTTAAATTCTAAAACCTTAGCATTTTAAAAATATATTTGTGTCAAAATCAGGTTTGTGCTATTAAGGCCCCTAGTTTTGGTGAAAATAGGAAAAATAACTTGCAGGATCTTATTGCACTTATTGGTGGACATATTAGGTTTATGTTTCTATGTATCTACTCTCTTTTTTGGCTTTGGAGTTTCTTGTTTGTTATGCAAGTTTGGATTCTTCATGTGACACCTATTGAACCATATTTTTTTCTCATTTGAGTTAGTTTGCATGTATTTTGCCATGTTTAACAAATCAAATGCAATTGCTAACTTTTCACTATGGTGGCAGATGAATAATTCTTTTTTCTTCTATTCCACAATATTAAGTAAAAGTCTTGAATCTAGAAATACCCTTCTGCCTTCATTTTCCAAGCCAATTTCTCCAATTTTTCATAGCTCTCCCATGTTTGTGGATGTGATATGTCTCCTACAGTTTTTTAATTGATTTGTCTTTTTGCTGTGTTTGGGCTTACTTTTGTAAACTTGCAACATACAATGCACTTTTATTCTTTTTGAATTGAGACTAATAGTATTTTGTTGGTTGTATTGAGGCACAACTTCATTCATGGAGGAAAAGGAAACACCTTGTTGCTCATATCAGATGGCATGTTGCATATGAAGGAGGAAAGATTATAGGGTTATTGTTGACTGCATTGAAGGAGAGAGCTTCATATATGGGACATGATCAACACTCTCCTTCTTGGATTCTACATGTTACAACTTGCTCCAAGAAGATTTCCCATGTTGTAGAAGTTTTAAGAGATGAAAGGGGCATGTGCTCACATTGAAGGGCTCCAAGCATGTGTTTCCATCATTGCAAAAGTTTTTTGGAGAAGTTTCTTTCTTGTCATTTATGTGCATTGTAACTCAGATTTTCAGTCTTGTGACTAAAAATAAAAATTGTAATACTCTATTTCTATGCATTTTTCAAGCAAGATAGATATTTCAGACATGTGCAAGTTGTAAGAACACCTTTATTTTAATAAAATTCAACGATTTTGCCTTCTCAATGGATGTCTTATTGTGTGAAATTGATGATTTATGTGTATTTATGTGTTTTATGTTTAAATCCTCAAATACCAAACAATTAAAATGACTAAATATACTACTAATTGACATCAATTAATAATTAAATTAACTAAATATACTACCAATTGACAAAAAATAATGAACAATGAATAAATATGACTAAATATATGACTGGTGAAATCAATGAATAAAAATGACTAAATATACTACCAAATTGATCAAAATGATGATTAAAATTAATGACTAAATACACTACCAATGGACAAAAATCAATGAATAAAAATGACTAAATAAGTGACCAGTTAACAACAATCAATGACTAAATTAATGAGTAAATATATCAATGAATAAAAAATGACTAAATAAGTGACCAAATTACAACAAACAATGACTAAATCAATGACTAAATATACTACCAAATTGATCAATCAAAACAACCAATAAAAGACTAAAAATGGTTTAGTCGTCAATTTGGTCGCATTATAAATGACTGACAATAAACTACTAATGGTCACGTGACCATGTTTAGTCATTTATAAGCAATTTTTAGTAGTATTTTTGTCATATATTGTTGTTTCTATACTAGTGTTGATTAGGCTTTTAAATGCATAATTGGGTCAATTAGAGGCTTAAATTAGTCTAATTAATCAGGAGGATGCAAACATAATATGCAAATGTAAAAAGTAGATTTTTTTGACATTACAACAACCAAGATAAAATTATCCAAATTCTACAAGAGATTGTAGAGTACAACAAAGAAACGGTAAAAATATTGCTATGACCATGCAAGTTTTCCAGCAAGAGCTAAAGAGTTGTCGGGGTAAACACACAAGAGAGGATCAATTGGAGGCTCCTCAAACCAATGCCAAGAAGAAGGGAAAGAAAGTGGAAATTGTTCCTTTTGTTTGGTCTCTATGGCCATTTTGTAATGGGTACATGCCCTTTGTGTTTTATATTAATTAAAACATTTAGAATATGTCATTTAGTAGGTTACAAATGTGCCATGTAAACAATGGTACACACTTTTAGTCGATATTAATATATTATAAAGGATAGTATATTATTAGAGATTTGAGGAATATCTATCATAAATATTCACTTCAAAGGCTATTGAGATTGACAAAGCTCCTAGTGCATGTTCAAACTTAAGAGCTATGAAGGGAGGAAGGATAAAAAGATTTAATTATAAGGTGTTGGAACGATAAGATGATAAGGATGATAGTAGTAGACTTGGGTGTCTCGTAGTCTCTACTGAATAAATATGATAAATAATAGCCCTATCTCCTATCTATTTATGGTTTAACCAAAAAAATCAGACTCCGTGCTTTGTTGTCCCTACCTTTGCTAAATAGATGGGGTAGAATGGGTCATCAAGCTAGTTGGGATCAACTTGTTAACTTCCCTCCTAGCAAGAGTGTTTGTGATCCAAAATTTATAACCTTTTCAACTCAAATGGGGTACGTGCATTTGGAGAACTTGGTACATTATGTTATGTAGGATGACAAGTTGCGACTTGCAAATATTTGATGTATCTTGTATTAAATATGTGAATCAATGATATATAATTCCATGTTTCTCGAAATAATTTTTTCTTCTTTATTTTATGATTTGGTTTTGTCTATGACATTACATATGCTTCATTGAATTATATTATGAGGGTATGGGATTTCATTATTTTCTACCTCTTTGATCTAAACCCACTCACCCTATATTTGGTTGTGTTTTATTATTATATTTTTCATTACAACCACTCAACCCATGTCTCCAATCCATGCTCATTCACATTTCAAGAATCCTCACAATTTTTTATTATTTTTTCATATCTTACACATGGATTGTCGAGGAAATTAACTCTTTTATCACATGGAGGTGCTTCATGATCTATGCATTCACTAGTTCATAATGTATCTCATTTTCATCTTTCATAGATCTTGTTATCACTTTTCCATTAGATAGATTTTCTTCATTTCTAATCATAATTCACAATGATTATACACCTCACATGTCAAGTGAGGACAATGATCTAGCCTTGCCTCTTCATGTGACATCTAGGAATCTTGATTCATGTGATGTTATACATATTGAGTATAATCTTTCTATATATCATAATATTTATCATTTTTTATCTATAGACTCTCCTACATGCGTCTTTATTTTATATCTTTCCTTAAGGAGTCAAGTGATGTGTTTGTTGCTATGGGATTACCTATTTTTGATGATTATCTTAGTGATGAGCTTTATGATGATTGAATTCCTTCTACCATTGGTGATGTTCCTCTACATGACCATGCTTGTTCTTTATTTTCATGTGATATGGTTTGTGGCTATTCAATTTATAATGCACATATTAATGTTAATGATGCTTTGTTATGTGATGATAACATAGTTATTATTTCTAATGTACACATTATTTGTGATCCATGCTACCTACATCTAGTGCTTTAGCCCTTAATTTGTTGGATTCATTTAGTAGGGTTTATTATTCACATAATAATTTGCTTACAATTCATGATGATGATAATCCCCTTCATCCCTTGATGATTTTCAAGATGCTTTTGCGATTAGCGACAATAGTTGGATTTCCTTATTGCATAATATTATAAATTATGATCATGCTTCTTGACTAACAAATGTTAGTGATATACATGTTGAAAATGCTTCTCCTTTCTTTGGTCCCATGATGTATAACAGTTGTATCATTAGAGATCCATTGATCAATGCATTTAGTGGTGATAAAAATGGTTATCATAAAGGAACACATATACATGTTAAACACGTTTGTTTCATATATTGTGCACATTATGATAATGATATACTTCCAATGAAAGAATTTAGAATAAATTTTTACTATTGTTTGATTTGAATTGTGCTTCTTACACATCATATATGGATCTTATATAAGTTTTATAAAAAAAATTCAATTTTAGTCCCAATGAGTATTTGTAGGATCACACTGCTCTTTCAAAATCAAATGAACATCACATTGTTCTAAATATAACTTATCCCAATAGCCAACATGAGTAACAATATGAACATATGTCTAAACTCTATATTAATACCATTGGCCATGACAACACCATTCCACCAAAAGTGGAATATCAAAGGAAGTTCACTAGATTAACAAATCCTCCACATATGAAATTGAAACTTTTGGAAATACAACTTCTCAAATTGCTGAGTATAAAGCTTGTTAACACACTAAGACACGTTCCAAATTACTTCAATGCTAATTATGTTTGTTAATATCATTGGATACATAGAATTATCACAAGTAGATTTATTTTACTAGAATGTAGAGTTCAATGTCTTATTGATAATAAGATGGTATAATTTGAGGATATTAATCACTATAGACAAATACCTTTAGCATCTCACCATAGTGGAGACAATTCTTTTAAGGATGTTGAAAATTTAAATAATGGTTTTAGGAGAATCAAAGCATTTACATCTAGCACATCATGTGGTACATATAATGAATAGCAAGACAATGTCTAGATACAAGTACGTGTCAATTGAATAATTTTCAATGACATGCTCACAAAGGTACACAATGAGAAATAAAGTGAGATAAATATTACAAGAGAAACATCTCAAAATACATTTCAAAAGCAACAAAAGGTGAGTTTTAGACAATAGTTACATTGTAAGTACCATCACTTCACAATGAATTTGTTCATAAAGAGACATTAGGGCAATAAACTTCATTTGTACAACAGGATATAAAAGAGAATAGCCCCATTAGGGGCAAGAATTCAAGTGATACATCTTGTGGTTCCCTTTGATCTAAATTTATTTATACTTTTGATTTATATATGCTCTTTTATGTTCTTCCATGCTCCTCACTTGATCTCACCACTTGGGGGCAAGGTTGCTATTCACTTTTTGTAAGCTACATATAATCATGATTGTCCTAATTAGGGGTAAAGGATGAAAAAAGTAGGGAATCCTTCATCCGCGTATCACATACACATTGGTCATAAGTATTTTTGGTATACATCTTTTATCTCATATTATCACGTCCATACTCAAAATTTTCACACACAATTTGTCATGATCACACTTCTTTTTAGGTTTAATATGCTTGTGTTTTCTTTACGTACAAAGCCTATATCATGTTTAATTTTTATCCAATCCTCTCTCATTCTCCTTGATTTGTGTGTCCTTTGTGGAATACATAAAATCAAGAGGGCCTATTATTAACAATCATTCTTAAAGTTTATGTATAGTTCACAAGTGGACTTTGGATCATTGCCTTGGCTATTTAATGTGTAATTATGTTTGTCTTTTTCTTTTTACTTTGGTATGCTCATTCACATAGATTTGTATGCACAACAAAGTGGGGTAAATCTTTTTTATTGGGTGGGTGGTTGGTCTAATTGTCAAACTCCCAGATTGGCTAGCTTTTATTAATAGAGCTTAGGAGTAACTAGTAAGGTTCAAAAGTGTATACTATGCACTTTAATCCTTCATTTACACCACTTTGCATGGTATCCTAAGCACATGTTTTGATTGATTTAGTGCTCCCATTGACTCCAAACCCAAAATTGACTTTTAGAAATAAAATATAGTTCTTATTCAAAAATTCCCAAATCCTAAATTATCAATTTCTTTCCTAGATTCAATTCCACAACTATAAATTTGACCCACATTTTCAAAACGCAAAATTTACTTCAAGCTTAGGTTGACTTCATTCCAACTAGCCACTATGTGCTAAAACTTTCAAATTGCATGCCTAAGTCATCTAAAAGGGGGATCACCCCTAGGTCATTACAAATCATTTAGGATCACTCATTATGACACACCATCACATATCAACCACTACTGTAACATTTTGCATTAGCTTTTTTTGAATACATTAGCCTCTATGTCAACATGTATCAAAGCCCTAGTTTCATACTAGGTCCTTGCATAACCCTTTTACACTTTGTTCGAGTTTCAAGTTATCACCATCACAATATCATTATCACTTGCCTTCACTTCTTGTTCTCTACCAACTTTTATCAAAATGATTGAATTGATCAAAGGGGTTTGTCCAAGGTGAAGATCTTAGCATAACAAGCTCCTTAGGTGTTCCTCACCCCCTTAAGTTTTTCAAATGTAGGCATGCATACAACCGAGTCTTTCATTGTAGGTTACAAGCTTAAGCAAGTTTCAATTTGTAGGTTCTAAAGGTTTGAAGGTCACATGGTCAAATCCATAGACAAATGTCATTTCTCTGAAAAAGGTCAAATCTACAACACAAAATTGACTTCACAAATTATAAGAATGACCTAGTTCATATTTTGTTGTTATGCTTCAAACACATCAAAGTTTAGGTAATTTTAAGCTATGGTTCAAATCTTATGATCATAACATTGGACAGTTGTCTATCGACTACTGAAATTAGTTAAGTCTTTTTAGTCCTTAATTTATAGGAATTAATTTTTTTTGTCATGTAATCTTTCACAACTCTAAATTAAATTAATTGAATTATATTATTTGTTACATTCATTAAACCATTTTTTTTCTTTTCACTATGTTTCAATGTCTATATATTCCGAACTATTCAACTTCACATACAAACCAAATTTAAAATACAGCCTATCCATTATATATTCTGAACTATTCAACTTCACATACAAACCAAATTTAAAATACAGTCAGATTAATTAAAATTAAAAGCCCCCTTAAAGCAAGGCAACAAAGTCGTCTATGGTATCCGTGGGAGATTGAGCAACAAGGGTTATGAGCCCTTGATAAAGGAAAGCGATCGTAGGGTGGAGAATCATTCCCTTATTCCCTCCTCTTCTTTTTCAAAAAGATGAAGCCTACATAAACCGTCGCTTCCCCGTTGTCTATCATTTCCATTAGCCATTGGATTTGAAAATCATTTGGAGGCATTTGAAAGAGAGAGAGAGAGATGGCAAGAACGAAGCAGACGGCAAGGAAATCGACAGGAGGGAAAGCTCCCCGCAAGCAGCTGGCAACAAAGGCAGCTCGCAAGTCGGCGCCAGCAACAGGCGGGGTGAAGAAGCCGCATAGATTCAGGCCTGGAACAGTCGCTCTCCGAGAGATCCGCAAGTACCAGAAGAGCACTGAGTTGCTCATCAGGAAGCTGCCGTTTCAGCGGCTGGTTAGAGAAATTGCACAGGATTTCAAGACGGATTTGAGGTTCCAGAGCTCCGCGGTAGCCGCACTGCAGGAGGCCTCGGAGGCGTACCTCGTTGGCCTCTTTGAGGACACTAATCTCTGCGCCATCCATGCCAAGAGGGTCACCATTATGCCCAAGGATATTCAACTCGCCCGCCGCATCAGAGGCGAAAGGGCCTAATTCATTTAATCTTTCATTCTCCTGCCTATTTCGTGCATCAAAGGTGTGTATACACACCACACTTTTTTGGAGGAAATTTGATACTAGGGTTTATCTTTTAAGGACTTAAATGCTCTTTGTGAAGATGTGATTCTAGGGTTTTGGTGTTTACATAGAAAGCTCTGGAAGGGCGAGCAAAGTCTAATCAGGGGCTTTTCACGAGACATCGGGGTTCTCATCGTCTGTGTTCGTTTTGTTTTCTTTACGGTTTGAATATCTCTTTCAGTATCATTTTTAGCCGTCTAGGGGTCTTGCACTCGCTGAAAGATTTGAGTTCAATAGATGGCGCTATTTTTGTATTAGGTTCTTGTAATATTTTGGGGACGTGGTTTTTCCACAGTCCATCTTTTTGGAGTAAGAGAGCTTCTGGATCAAAATGGGAGAATTTTTATCACGAGTTTTATCTAGAAGCTTTCTTTACAAAAGTTCAGGGTGTAAACAGTTGTTGTTACTGGTTTAAGCTTTGTAAATCTGTGTTATATAAGTAAATAAAATTTCAGCAGGATCTTAGGCTGTTTTATTATTATTATTTTTAAAGTAGCAGGTTTTTCTTTGTGAGATCTCTAATTCTACTATTAGAAAAGATTGTAAGCTTTTATAAAATCTCTTCCTAAGAAACTCGTTTTAAACACTGTTCTAAATAAATAATTGAAAGATATGAATGAGGTTTGTATGGATGATACTGATAATATTTTCCTTTTCATCATTAGGGAAAGGAAAACATTATATGAAAGATTGTAGTACTCAGTGATTTTCTGTTGTAGAATTACTCTTTTTAAAAGAAAAAGAGTAGAGAGAAATTTTAATTGGTTTTTGTTTGGTTTTTTTTTTAATTTTATATATTTTTTTAATTTAAAAATTCATGTTCCTTTGTTTTTAAAGTATTATAATATTTTATATAGTATATTTTTCTTCTTACTAATGAATTATGAAATATGATTTGATATATTGATGTAGAAGTTATATTATTTTTAACTAGAACTCCTAATTCATTCTAACAAGTTATAGAAACATCTTATTTTTTTATTTTAAAAGTTCTTAAATAACATGAAATATAATGTATATTAAATTAAATGTGTTCACTTGGTTGTGATTTTCATGATTTAAGATTGGGTTGGGGTTGATCTTTGAATTAAGATTTTTTTAATGATATTTGTTTAGTTAAAAACTCTATGTCAAGAGAGGTGGTTTTATTTAGTCATGTTTTAAAAGGTTTTTGAAGAAAAAGTTAGTTATTAATAGATTTTGATTGCAATATTTAGGCATGTTAATATATCTAGTTTTATGGAAATATTTTTAAAATAATTTATTTGTTTTATTATTGGACCTAAATTTTCCTATACATACTATTAGAAGAATAAAATTAAACTTTACATGTTGCTTAATAAATCTTGTTATCTTGAAGTGGCTTAAAGTGCTGATTTTAGAGGGAATAGAGTGGATTTGTGGCGGGTTGATGGATTCTTGATGGGGTTGTTATTGTTATGGATACCATCCACTCCATGGACAACTCCCACAAGAAGGCTACGTTCATTAAGTTGGATATGGCTAAGGCTTATGACAAGGTTAGATGGTCTTTTTTGCAGAAGATCTTTGTTTCTTTTGGTTTTGGTGAGGAGTGGATCCAATGGGTTATGAGCTGTGTCATGTCTGTTTCCTTTTCAGTTTTGATAAATGGAGATCATTTTGAATTTTTTGGTGCTTCAAGGGGTTTGCGCCAAGGGGATCCTCTTTCGTCGTATCTTTTTCTATTTCTTGTGGAAGGCTTTGGATGTTTGATGAAAAGAAGGGTGGAGCTTGGCATCATTCAGGGTTGTCAATGGGGTGGAGACTTGCCTCTACAATTTCATTTGCAGTTTGTTGATGATACTGCCCTGATGGGGATGGCTACTGTTAGGGAAGCTACTAACTTGAGGCAGGTGTTGGACATATATCTTGTTGCTTCAGGACAATTGATTAATGAGAAGTTTTTCATATTCTTCTTCAATATGTCGACCCCCATATAGAGAAGAATTGCTAATATCTTGAGGTTTCAAATATGGGTTCTCCCTTTGACGTATTTGGGTTTCCTAATTTCTGTTCGCTATCTTCCCAAGGGTTCTTGGCAGAATATTATTGATAAGCTCTATGCAAAAGTTAATCATTGGACCCATAGATGGTTGTCTTTTGCGGGGTGGGTTCAACTTTTCAAGTCGGTGGTGCAGGCTCTCCCTACCTACAGATGTATGCTTCAGGTGGCTCCAATGGGTTTTCTGAGAGAGTTGGATTCTCTTAAAAGACAGTTCTTATGGGCGGGAAGTTTGTCATCCTCCAAGTGGAGCCTGGTCAGGTAGGATGTGTGCAACCCAAAGCAATTTGGTGGTCTTGGTTTTCGACAGTCTGCGTTATTCGGAGTGGCTATGGCTGCTAAGCTATTTTGGAGATGGTGTGTGGAACATGATCAACCATGGGCCAGGATATTATCTCATAAGTATTTCCCAGGGATTCCACGGCAGGATCTCCCTCGTTACCTTCTTGAGGGGAAAGGTTCAGTGATTTGGAATACTCTTCAGAAGGGTGCAAAGCTTATCAAGGAAGGTTTATTTTGGATTTGTAGACGGGGAACTGAAACTCTCTTTTGGTCAGATTTTTGGAATGGATTCCCTCCACTTACTTCTCAGTTCCCCAACCTACTTCCTTTGTGCCAAAGATTTCTCGACGCTGGTTGGGCTAGGGTGAGTGACTTCAAGTTTGTTGCTTCTTTTGGTCAGTTGGAGGTAGCTCATTGGAAGGATCCCACAGTGTGGCCAGATTTGGGACTTGCGGAAGAAAGTGCTGAGCTTCACAAGATTCTTCATAGTAGGAGTTGTAGTTCTCTTTTGGAAGAGGATATTCTTGCTTGGACCCATAATCCTAAGGCGGTTTACTCTGTTGCTTCTGGTTATCAGGTGTTATTGGCTCAGAAGCTAACTGGGGCAGAGGTTCATTAGTGGAAAAGGGTGTGGAATAAACTCTCGTGGCCTAAATGCAACTGCTTTGTTTGGACTTTGGCTTGGAATAGGTGCTTGACCTGGGATAACATTCGTAAACGGGGATTTCAAGGACCTTCAATTTGTGTTTTGTGTGGGGGAGCGGAAGAGGATTCTTCACATTTGTTCTTTCGGTGCCCCTTTGTTGTGCAGCTTTGGCATTGGTGGTGGGAGGTGTGGAAGCTTCCTTGTATTCATGCGTGCTCTTTGGTTGAATTATGGGATAGTATGGGAAGACCTCCTTCTATGGCTTTCTTTTTGCAGGAAGTTTGGTTCGTGGGCCTTACCTTTCTACTTTGGTAGATTTGGCTGGAGCAGAACTGCCAAATTTTTCATGATCAGAAGTTGGTGGGTCGGCAAGTTTGGATGCGTATGCTAAGAATGGTGTAGGGGTCAGTTTTAGCTAAATGTGATGTGGTTTTCCCCTTGGAGAGAGGTGATGCTGAGTTGGTGGCCAGACTGGGTCTTCAAGAAATTCATTCATCTTTTGTCAGTTCCAGGAACTGTAGGCATGGGAAAAAGAGGGTTCAACGGGTTGGAAGGTGGTTACCTCCTCCCAATGGATTTTTAAAGATCAATACTGATGGTTCTTCTAGGGGAAATCCTGGGCCTACTGGAATTGGTGGGGTTGGCAGGGATTCAGCTGGGTCGGTGATTTTTCTGTTCTCTATACATGAGGGGGTGAAGACTGTTAACTTCATGGAGGATCTGGCAATTCTTCATGCTATTGAGAGGGCCCTTGCTTTGGGATGGAGAAAGATTATATGTGAAGCTGATTCACAGATTTTGATTAATCTCTTGAATGAGCGAAATATATCTGATATAAATTGGCAGTTGGCTTCGGTGGTTCAGCGGATTCTTCAGGTTAGTTCTTGGATGGAGGAGGCATCCTTTGTTCACATCCCGAGGGAGTGGAATCGTGCTGCCGACTGCTTGGCCAAATGGGCCTCTGAGCATGATAGTGGTTGGAAGGTTGAGGATTGGGATCAGGTTAACCCTGAGCTGCATCTGGATTTAGACCGATTCTTGGAGGAGGATAGGAGGATACGTGGGGATAGTTGATGTTGTTTTATGCTGTGGGGTTTTCGCCTTGTTTTCTGGGGCTGGGTCCCTTGGTTATTATTGTAATGCTCTTTTATGATTTCTAATAAAGTTTTTACCCCTTTGTTTTCAAAAAATAAATCTTGTTATCTTATTACAAAGCAATTTGGTGTGTAATGTGGTTGATATTAAGCATTATATCAATGTATTGGGAGCCCCTTCAAAGTTATAGTAATTATTGACATTTTCATTTGCTATGGACCCATTATTCCATTTTATGTGATATAGTGATTGCAAACTTTAGACTTATTTTTGAAATGAATTATTGTATTTGTTTGATGGCTTATTATTGATCTTCAAACA
Source organism: Sequoia sempervirens (assembly GCA_007258455.2). NCBI lineage: Eukaryota > Viridiplantae > Streptophyta > Pinopsida > Cupressales > Cupressaceae > Sequoia > Sequoia sempervirens. The sequence goes on from VDFB02075321.1 coordinate 405,404,014, forward strand.
TGTGTCAATTTCATAAATCTATTGCTTTGCGTAGTTTTATTTGTTTTATGTTTTGTTAAATCTCATTTGATCTTTGTGTCTTGGTTTATAATTGCATGCTTTGCTTAGTTTTATTGGCTTTATGTTGTTTTAAATTTCATTAGTCAAAAACTAATCAATAGCTAAGAATTAAGTGTTTATCAAATAATGAAACTCCCTTTTATTGTTTTACCTAATAGTGGCATGTGTCCTAAAATTGTTAATGGGTTTAAGGTTGTGTTACATGGAGATGTGTCCCTTGCCCTAAAATCCATTGTCCTTTTCCCTAGTTGTCTTTGGGATAGGGGGACGCAAAGGGGACGTCCCCCAGTTGTCCTTGAAACAACCCAACTAGCAGGAAACGACAAGAAATGTTCATGCCTTTGGGGAAATGTCCCTTGTCATATTGAAAGTCCTCCTTTCTAAGGTTGTGTGAGGCCCATTAACTCTCCCAACCCTAATTTTTTTTGCCTAAATGCCAAAACAAACTATGATTAATATTCATTCACACGGCTCAATCACATGGCATGGCAAAAGTAAAACATGTCTCTTTCTCTCTCTTAGGCGACTCGATTGTGATTAAATTGAAAGGTTCAAGTACCAAAAGTAAAGCATTTCATTAAATATTTTTGATACTAGATTGGTAGCGATGCAAATCTTCAAACTTGGAAGCATTCGCATTATTTCCGGGGTTTAGTTGTAGATTTAATTTCATAGATTGTTGTATTTAATATTTTTATTTTCATGTTTGAACTTTGAGACTTTTGGATACATGTTTAAGACATTTGAATATTGATAAACCATGGTTTTATTGATGTTTGATATTGCTGTGATAAATTTTATAATGTTTTAATGACATTTTTATGCTATTATACTATTGCTCTTGCGATTTATTTACATATTGATAGTGTTGTTATTAATTATTAATTTATTGATATATCTCTCTTTCCCTCTCTCTTTATAATATATTAATAAATTTTGAAAAAATCTATATAATATATTTTGTATGTTGCCGTCCCCTAAAAATGGTCCCTTAGGAAATGTCCCGGAAATGCGTCCCTTGCCATCCCCGGTCCTCACCCTCGAAATGTCGTGTAACATAGGTTTAAAGCCTAATTCATTTATCATTTGCAAATTTGATGTAAACATTTATTCATCTTTGATATTAATAGTGCATATCCATTTTTTTTCTAATTAACCCATCCACTAGAATATATACAAAATAATTCTACTATTAAATTTGTTGGTTGGTTTGTATATTTCTTCATTGGTTAAACTATCAAAATTTAGTAGTGTAGAGGCATGATTCAAAGTCTTTGTCTTTAGGGTGTTAAAGCAGAGGCAAAGTGTACACTAACAATATGGTTGATGTGCCATTATCATTGATTATGCATCTTAATTTAGATCCTTGGATAGTGCATTTATTCAATGCTTCATTTAATAACTTGGCTACACAATTATTTTCCAATAGTTATATTGTGACTATTTAATTGAGCTAAACATGGACACATTCAATAATCAAGAGTGGTGCCATGCTAGATCTACGGTGGTGGGACATTGGTGAAAACATAAATTATAGTTTTGCATGATTAAATGGCGCTGGTTTGACCCTATAATGACACACAAACCTCGCTTCATTAAATTGAATGATATCAAGGGTTACCATTGATAAGGCATAAGGATATTCATGAAGTCCACACTTGTAGACTTGTTAACACTTGCATTATGTGAAACAACTTAAGTGCTATAAAGACAAACAATCTTTGGTAAGCATTGAAAAAAGAAGCACGAGTATAAAGCAAAACTTGTGTACTTATGGCTTAATTAAATGGTGTGGAAAAACTTGTAAGTTTTGATTGTTGGAGATTGAATGGTGGAAGGGAAGTTGCTCACTACATTTGATTGTTTTGCCATAGTGGAAGGAAAGTTGCACATGACGATGTTTATTTGTTTTACCTTGGTAGTAATGTGTATTTGATTCATGAATCTAACTTAGTACTTGACATTAAGACAAATCGAAGGGTGTGAGACTTTAAACAAGTCTTCGATAGTAAAATAAAACAAATTATCCTATAGACATAGGTAAAGGGTTTGTTCAAATATTTGCCTAGTATTCATAGGGAAATTGCCATGAATAAAACAAGACATGTTCACGAAGTTTGAAACTAAGTCAAATCATACACAAATAAAGAGCTTTCAACACAAGGCCAAGATATGCATTAACACAAGGTTTCAAATAAGGGTAATAAAGAGCATACAAATTACAATCCAAATGAACGAAGATTGATGGCAAATTCCAAACTATGAACACATGGTGGGATTATTTGCATTAAACCATAGCCTTCATGTTTTATTGATTTGTTACTATTGTTTGCTTGCTGTCATCAAATTAGCTATAAGAACTTAGATGCATTGCAACTCTTGTCTTCAAAATATTCTTTATTACTTGTGAAAAATCTTAAAAATTTGCAAAAGGTAGAAGGAACACCCACAATAGAATAGAGTTGTAATTTTTTTTTTTTTGTGTTTTCTTTGTATTTTGATGTATTTCTAATTCCATGTAGCTTTACCCTTGTTTTATGCGAAGAGATAGGCATCTTATGCAATTGTCAAGTGTCATCCTCCACAATCTTCTAAGTGTATTTCTTTACATCTTCAATAATGCTCAATTTTCTTGGTGTTTTTCTTTTCACCTATCTAGTGCTTTGATCTTATCACACATATGACACTTTTACAAATATATAATCAATTTATAATATGAGTAAGTTTAGCATTTGATGAGATATATTAAATATTTAATTTTAGTAAATAAATTTTAATTTTTTACAAGAATAATCAATCTTTTTATACATATTTAAAAAAATTACATTATGAACATATGTTCATTTAATGTTAAATTTAATTCTTCAAATGTTTTGATGTTGATTATAGTCACATTCTTCTATTAAATTGCAAAAGATACCATGTGTTACAAATATACTTTATTTCGATATATCATTAATTATATAAAACTAATTATAATAGTATGATATTAGTTACATATATTTAAGTAGCTTTTTAGGTATATTTGTTTGCAGCAAGCCACGTGATCACCATTCCTTACATGAACAATGGAATTGTATGTATTTTCAAATATTACATTAGTTACTCATTGTTTTGCTTTGTATGCACATTAAATGTCAAACGCTACTTATTAAAATTCATTCACGCTTTCATTTCTCTATGCATTTCCTTGAGAGTCATTCTTTATCATGAACCACACCAAAGAACACACCATTGACAACGTTCTACAAATAGAAAAGATTCACAAAAGTGCTTCAAACTGGAATTGAAGGTGGCTAGTGTAGATTGACATAATCATTCAAACCAAGCTTGGAATTTGATAATCATCCCTAACTATCATATTGAGATTTCATTATGGTTTGGTTTTGTAAGCATCCCTCAATTTATATTTTACTTAAAATTATAGATTGTAGAAAATAAATTCAATTAAATAATATACCTATTGGCCTTTCTCATCATATATTAAAATTTAAAGAGAGCAATGCATATATTTTAGATAGTTTTTAGTAGTCTATACCAAAAAAAAAATGATTAAATAATATGCATTTCAGCCTTTCTCATTAGATTACAAAAAAATTAAAGAGAACATTGTGAAACTTTTAGATAGTTTTTAGTAGTTTGGATAAACATTTTATCTTATTTCATTTTGAGATTTGGATATTGCTCATTTTTCTTCAAAATTAGGAGGCTTAAAAATATTTTTGGATCCTACCTTACGAACATGACTTTTTTTAACAAAACATGAAAATATAAATATCAAATTTATAACATTACAAAAAAATATTAGTTATATTATAACAATAAAAAATAATTACAATGTGACAACATACTATCTATCTATACTGCAACATAACACAAATACTTCCACAATTTCACATATTAGAATGTAAACACATAAGAAATTGGTATAATTTTATTGAATTACATCAATAGATTTGATTTAGAGGGTTTATAATTAGCATTTGACATTAGTCTTGAATTACAATGAAATACAAGCACAATAGTTTGACCTCTTCAAATATTATGATATGAGTTAATTTGCACCATGATGCTCCTTGAACTTTTGAACTCTTTCTCATTGAACCAAGCTTCTCCTCCTTTCCTCTTCTCCTTGATGCTTTTTATGGAGATATGATGCAGTATCTTTGTGCCAACCAAAAATGTACGCATATGAGGTAAGGATCATGGTTCCAATATTAGATAATTGCCCCTTAAATTACTCCTTGGAACTAGACACTTGCTTGTGAAATGTGTAGAATGATTCTTCTTGGTGAGTACGACAAAATTTATACTTTGAAACTCGATATGGTCTTAACAACAAACCTCCTCAGGACCACTAGTTTTACATGACATTATTAGTTGGTGTGACATTCAAATGTGTGGTGCACAAGTTTATTAGGCCTTCCTTAAGTAGGTGTTACAAGTCACATCATCTTAATTTAATTTAAAATAAAACACTTAGCAAAGACACAACATTGTTTAAGACACCCTTAAAATGCTTTGATATCAATTTGAAGGTATTGTGATGAATAGGTGGTATCACATAATAGAAATAATGTCTACAACTTTGTGTGCTAGAATGATGATTGTAATAAGAAAACCTTTGTAGCAAGAAAAAATGACCACGACAACTAAGAAAACTTACAAAAGACAAACATAACATAAATGTTTTTAGTTGACGCGAGATTGTTCTTACACTTGGAATGCTCTTGTAGTAATAAGTTGTTAAAATGATTAGTTAAAAAAATAAAATACATTAAGAATAAATTTAGTGCATTAACTTCTAAAAAAATGTAATGTATAAAAATGCATACCCTCACAATTTCAAGTTACAATTTGATCACACTTTGGTGTATGCTCCCCTAGCATTTTTCATGGATCATTTTGTTGAACACTTGGAGTACTGAGGAGGGGGGAGGGGTGTAATTAGTATTCTCTGAAACCACTTAAACATTCATTTCAAGCATCATATTCAATTTTTAGTAAGGAAAGAAACCATAAAAGCATATAACACATGAACACCATATTTTTACGTGGAAAACCCTAAAGGGGAAAACCATAGTGAGGATTAGTTCACAATATATTATAATCGATCATAACATATTACAGAAAGGTTTACTGCTAGGTGGACTCACTGTCTAAATACTAAGAGAAATAGAGAAGGGGGTGGCTCAATGCCAAGATTTGAACTGCTAATAATGCATCTACAATATGTAAGAGATACAATTCCACTGGAGCTCAAAATACCGAATCAACACACTTCATACTACACAACTTCCAAATTTTGCTCTGCTTTACATTCACATGCTCTGCTTAGGAATTCACATCACACATTTTCTATAGTACACATCACTTTTTTTACGACACTGAAATGAACTTATATTTATACACATTACATCCATAAACACTTGCAACATCAATTAGGTTGACCTAATTAGATGTACCGTGCAAAACAATAACTTGTCGGCTCAAGATCAAACTATATACGCTTTTCAGACAACACCAAAACTTGTAACACACCCAAATAGGTCGGCATGGCCCTATAATAGTTCCCATATAACCGATCAACACTTCTTTTAACTCTGCACGACCCCGAACTTGTTAGGTTGGCACCGTTGGTAAGGCAACACCAAAATACACCAATTGATTATCCACAAATTGACATGTGAACCTCCAAAACACACAACAATTGAATTATAGATGCTAATGATACCTGCAAACACTCCCTCAAATCCACATAACCATATTTTATTTCGTGGTGGAATGTAGACCATTCCAAACATGTACCTTATTCTGATTATACTGTCACTGGCAAACCCTATATTCTGTCAACCATAACTTTTGCACAAAAGGACATAAAGACATGAAACTTTGGATTCAAGGTCCTCAAGCATGTACCAAAATTTCCTTAGAACTATAGACAAAAATACTTCAAGGCGAAGCAATACGAACAAAAAAAATGATGCTCTATACATTGAAAACTGCATTATGGACTTAGTCAATTATTCAACATATTTATTTTGCACCAAAGAAAAACCTTTAAATTTCTATTCTGGATTACCATCTCCATGCTCACTCATTCTTCACCAACCAATTGTACCTCAATGTAGACCTATTGAAACCACAATGCTGACATCAATGATAATACTATATAAGCTCATGCTCATGTACCAATGACAATTTCCTCAAAATTCCAACAATCTCCCCCTTTTTCATTGATGAAACATGCATCAACTCTTCTTCATGTCTTCTCCAAAATACTCCCCCCCTTTGACTTCAAGGGCAAAGGGTGCACACATATTTTTTGTTCTATGCTCCCCAATTGGCATCATTTATATGTACTTGCTATTCTTTTTCCTTCTCCCCCTTTCATGATTTTACCTGACTTAATAACATACTCCCCCTAACTGATGTATACATATATGCATGAGAGTAACAAACTTCTTCAATGGACTAAGCAACTCCTCTTAACAGTGCTATCCATCAAAACTGATCATAATATGCACTAGTATACTATCCACTATCTTTCGCATATATACAATAGAATTTGAAATGCATAAATAAAAAAATAAATATACACAGATCAATTGGAAGAAGTGTATCACCTACACTTTTGCAAGGTGTGCCTGCTAGTCCTTTTTACCATCCTCTCAATGTTTCTTGGCTAGCCCAAGCATGCAGTTCGGAGTATCAAACTCCATGAGGAGTTCTTCTCCTTCATCTGGAGTACTAGGTACCATATTCGACTTTATTTCTTTCTTCGCATTATTTAGAACATCGGATATGGTTGCGAACTTTGCATTCACCAAGTCTCTGAGCTGTCCAAACTGCACTATAATATTTTCTCTTTGTTCCTACAACTAGAAGAATTGTTCATGTAGATTTTCAATTGGTAATCTTATGGATCCACTACATTATTTGCTAGATCATAGGCACTAGATGCCTTGTCAATTTGTGCCTCAATAGAATCCATCTCAACCTTGATGTTCTTAGTTGAACTAGGCCACTTCAAGCAAAACTGAAATAGATCTTTGGCCTCTACAACACAATTTTGCACCTCTTTCAGGTTGTTCTATAATTTTCCATATGTAGTGGCACATTTTTCTATCATATCCACCAAAATTCTATCATTCACCTTCTTATTTACCTCCTCCAGCTTCTCTTCAAGATCAGTAGAATTCTCTTTAAAAAAATCAAGCATAAGTTTCAAATTCTGCACACCGGATAGGGAATTATCAATACTTACTCCAAGAAAACTTTCCTGTAGTACCTTCACTGCTTCATCTATTAGCTTCACACTCTTTTGATGTGTTTACAAATTTTCCTTTCTGGCAGAGGCGTGGAATGCATTTCCTAACTATAACTTGTGTAGAGGGACATCTTGTCCATATCAACCTGACCATGCTACATCAAAATTTGTAACAACTATGTAGAAACAATAGGTTGGAATTGTAATTGCATGCTCAATTGGTTCTTCAAGGAGTCTCTGGAGGTTCCAGAGGACTCTCCAACCATCTTTACATTCTCTTCATCCTTAACCTTTTCTTTGTCACCAATGTTGTCTTCTATTTTTCATCATTCTTCTTAGCATTGGCAAACTCTTTCTCATCCTTCTTCTCATCGTCAATATATTTTGCATTGTTACCCAGAGGAGGCATATTTTCTATGTTTTGTGCTTCATTTCTCTTTGGGTTGTCTTGTACAACCTCTTCTTTAGCATTCTTTTTTGTTTTCGGAGGAGGGTAGTTATGTTTTGTACGTGCATCCTCCTTTTGCATCTAAGTATCCTTGTCTTTTCCAAAAATGTTTCTTCTTCCAAAGGAGTGTTACCAGTAACATTTTCTTCTTTTGCACCCACATTCTCCACTATCCAAGGGGTAACTTTTTGCACATTCTCCTTTTCTACTTCATGCTCATGTTCGAGAGCATCTTCATGTTGTGCAACTTCTGGTTCATTTACATCCAAGACATAGACATCATCATTCATTTCTTCTTCACTATTTGGGGTCATACCTAACCTCTGCCAAATTGGAAACCTTCTCAACTATTTCATTTCTTAATATTTCAATGTCATCCTTATCCCTGCTCATCAGTGTAGTGACCCTTTGTTTGGTCTTGAATTGTTTGTTGTACACTTGAGCTAGTATTGCTTTGTTCTCATCTAAAAGGGGAGAGCTAATCTCTTCCAAACAAGATGCCTTTAAACTTGCATATTTATTTATTGCCTCTTCTCTTCTTGCAAACAATGCACTTTCCAAATCTTCAGGAAATTGGCCTTCAATATCCTTCATGCTCACATCAAATGTAACTATATATCTAACAATTGCCTCTTCTATTGTAGACTTATCAGTGTCATCCGTAGTGGTATACATGGCAATAGTTTGTTCCAACATTTCATGCTCCACTATACCATTAAATAATGCATCTAATTTCATAGGGCTATGTTTCCTTATTGGGGAAGACTTATCGTTCTTCTTCTTTGCTTCTAGAGCTTTTTCTCCTTTACCAGACTTGGATTTCTTCTCTCTTACATAAATTTTGTAGCCTTTTTTTTCTTTCTCTACCTCAGCTTCAATATCTGAGTCTACAATGTTAACTCTTATTTTCTTTGCATTGGTTTCTACTTGTGATACACCAAATTTTATTTTCCTTATGAGAGGTTCTTCTTCTTCCTCTTCTTCTTTTTCATCAACACTCATGTTTTTCTCTCTTTTTTCCTTTTCCTTCACTCATCTCTTTTGTGGGGCACCTTGTTGCTTCACCGGAGCAGTCTTTACTTTTACATGCATACTCTGTTGTTTAGTCGGAGTACTAGTTGATTCCTTTCTCTTTGTTCCACTAACAAAGGGCATAGTCCTAGAGGACTTGGGGGCAACTAGAGAGGGGGTAGATGTTCTACCAAATCTTCTTATGCTAGATGCACCTCTTGGAGAGACAATTATGCTTTTGGCTTTCTCCACTTGGTCGTTTGATAGACCCATCATCTTTGCAACCTGTGTAGTCATCTTCTCAACAATTTTCTTTATTTGTTTTTCCTTCTATTGCATGTGCACAACATTGGAATTCTCCTCATATGTTCCAAATATTTCCTTAGAGGTGTCTCTAGGCTTGCTAAGCATATGGTCAAACAAACCAACAATTACATCCTCAACAACTTCATATCCCATTTATCGGATCCACACAGTTCTAGGCTCAACTATAACATTCCAAACGTTCTTTGAAGTAAATTTCCTAAGTTTTACTGTGCAAGTAAAAATAACTATGTACAAGCCATTGCAATAAATTTTTTTCCTTTCTTTATTGAAAATATATATGAACAAAGATGCTATAATAGTGCACAAGAGGATTTCCATTCCATTACAAAACTTCACAAGTACAATATTCCAAGAAAATACAAACTACATACATAGCTCCTTCAAGCTTCATAGCATAAGATATAGATGGTCTAGGAATCCGCCTTTCAAAACCTTGGTCCTCTGTCACCTGCTGAGGAGGAGAAGCATCACTCAAGCACTTTTCTTCCAACCACAGACTCATATGTGGTCCCCTACACATCTATCAATGATAGATGGCCCTTCCCTTTGATGAAGGTATTGGTTGGATAACCCTGTACGACATACTATTTTGAGCTTAGTGTTGTGCCCTACATGACTAGGATTTGTAACCTACACTAGGTACCCTTCATGTATTTCAATAGACACGATGAACTGACAGTGTAGTCTTGACATTCACACTATCTATAGTGTAGTCATCAAACAATCTCACTACTTTGGCCAAAGTGTTCTCACTCAGTATAATCGAGCGAAGGTCTACCATTCACCTACACTATGGCAAGCTTGTTTTGACTTGAGGCCATTATATCTATGCCTAGGAAATCCCTCTCCACAAGAAAGCAACTCCCTAGGATAACCTATCTCTTAACACAACTTAAGGTAACACATCTCAATAAGTAAAGTACAAGTTCCATCCCTTCATTGGACAACATTCCCAGGAGTAACCTACTAGCCATCTAGCATAATTAATTATCTAGTCATAAGAGTTCCCTAAGCTTGTCTATGTTTAATCATATCTACTATAACAACAATACCTATGATAAACATACTCTTTTACCCATATCTACTCATGTCTAGTATAATAATACCCTTGACAAGTAGTCTCTCCTATTATGGAGTACTTACAATTAATGCACTTTCAAAGAAAATAGTTTTCCACTTTTCTTTCAAAGCAACAATACTTTCTCCTACATGCAAGCTTCAACAAGACTAGATAATTCAATCAAAACATAGCTCATTCAAAATTAGAATAAAGTAGAATATGCTCATGCATGTAATTAAGATTTCCAATTCGTTTAGCTGCAGTCACAACACCTTATAGAACAACAACTAACTCGATATTGATTCTCCAACAAGTCTCTCAACACTTAACTCTCAAGTTGGAAAATGTTCTCAAAAGATAATAAAGCTCTTTCCAAACTCAAGGCTTTCACTCACTATAATGACAAATTATTGCAGATAGAGAAGTATATAAATTGCAGAGTCTTTTGCCCAAGAAATAACACATAGAAGAGAAATAATGAGGTGTCTCAAACAAATGAACTCTTGCTGCTATTTATACAACAATAAAGTAACAATATTGCCTACAGTTTAGGCATGATATTGACAACAGTAAGCATGTGTAGCAACATCACTAACACAACTCGAAAGGTGGCGAGCATGTAAGCAAAGACTCAGCTTGAATATCAACAAATTGACCCACTTATTAACAACAATTGGAGAATAAATCAACTCTCCATGTGATAGAATTTGACTATAAAAAATAAGCATATTTCTATGATAAACAAAACACAAAGGTGGCACAATTTCATTCTCAAGAGAAGTAGTCAATAAAAAAAGCATGCCACCCACAAAAGCATCGACCAAGTCTTACTATATGTGTCAATTCATTCATGAAACAATTTAGACCAGGTCGTTGATATGCTTCATGTCAATATAGCTGTCTGATTGATGCAAAACATCACGGAAATACAGTTTACCAAGTCCATGGATTCCTATTAAAAAGGCATCGACTTATTCTCACTTATCATCGACTTAATAGTTGTATTTAGTTTGCAGATTACAAACTCTTATTTCATCGACAACATGAACATAAAGCGGCTCAAGAAAGATGTTATAATTATCACAAAGTTCGGCCTTTAACTTGTTCAATAAATCGGCCTCCAAGTTAATTAATGATGTAGGAGCATCCATGAAAATTGGCAATTCTGTGTTAATAAAAAATAAATAAATTTTGTTGTGCATTTTTGAATTTTGACGAGAGTCAATTTTTGGTTTGAATTTCATAATAAAATATGGCAAATGATATATTTTTGAATAATTAAAATTTTCATTAAAATCTCCTTTGCACATTGAAGTTGGCTAGTGGTGAATAAAGCAAGAAAAGTAGTTTAAAAAAAAAATTTGCAAATATTTGAGAGATATTTGAGAGACACTATGAGGCATTGGGAATTAAATGGGGAGTTTTAAAACACTTAATATTGATCCCTGAAAAGTAGGGATTGGAGAAGTGGGCACCCAGGACTTGCCTTGATTTTCTGCTTTTTCAAGAGTTAAAGGTGGAGAATAAAAACTGCAACATCCTATCTTTGACAAGGCTGCTAGAAATGGGGTTTTAATGATTTTTAATTAATTTTTGAAGGTTTTCATGTGCAACAACAATGAGGTTCATGCCATATTGGAGAGGCCCAAATAAAGCATATGAAATTACTTCTATGATAGGAGGAGTTAAGCAACAAAAAACCAGTTTTCATTGAAAAGTTATAAAAGGAGAAATTTCGGGAAGAGAAAGTAGGATAGCGTAGCATTCTCTGTGAGGGTGCTTATGGTGTGTTGTTTCAGGTGTGAGAAAGTGAAGGCAGAAAAAAAGAGGTCCTTTGAGACCATGTTTGAATATTGATTTAGTGGAAGATTGTTCTTGAAGCTACAGGATGAGGTTTTGGTGAGATGAAGATAGGAGGGTTTGAGGAAGGATTGTGGAAGACATATGTTGCTGTACTACAATATTGTTTAAGATCTAAGATCAGACCTAAATCATATTGGAATTCTATAATGAGAGGCCAATAGGCTTGGTTTGTTGTTCTGTAATGTTGTTCTAAATTTCAAAGAGAATTTCTATGATTTTGCTTGCATAAATTGGGTGTTTAGATCAATCATATTTTATGATGTATAAAAAAGATTGGTGAAGGTTGATTATTGGTTTGAATATCAGTTTTGAGATTAATTTTCTCAGCTAAAGAGGCTACAATATTGGTAAAATCAATTTGGAGAAGATTTTGTAGTTGTTGCAGGTGGTTTTGAATGAACAAACTAGTGTTCATGTTGTAGATTTTTAAATCTGATTTGTTGCATTTCCAATGCATTTTATTTTGTTGAGAGTAGTTGTATGAAAAAGGGGGTATGTGTGTTTTCCTCTTAAATTAGTTGTATCAGAGCGGGAGTTCTTGAGTGTGCAGACAAAAGTGCCAATTGGAGGCAGTTTGCATGAGGACCTAAGGGTGGAAAGTGTGTGGTTTTCTTTGTAGATGGATGTGCAACTTGCAAGAAGACATTTATATATGGTTTGAGGAAATAAGGTTCCCATGGTTGTGAACAAATTGCCAAAGGAGGTAGTTTACAATAATATTGGTGAATATTGGAAGAGGGTTTTGTAAACAAATCACCAAAGGAGGTAGTTTACATAAGTAAAACCTGAGGGTTTGAAGATTTATGTTATTAAGGAATTGAGAGGTCTTGAAAATGGAGAATAGAAGAGTTGAAGGTATTTTTTATTATCTTTCTACTGATGTTTTGAATGCTAGAAAGAAAGAGGATGCAATAGAGTGTCATGCATGTGACATCGAGGAAGAGAATGATGATTTTCTAATGATTCATCCTAGGTGGCCAAAACAATCCTATTTGACAATTCAAAAGGTCTCAAATCAACTCCTTTCTCACAAAACCAATCTAGCTTGTTTTCCTGCCTTTCACCTTGTCAATCTAGTAGCATAGCAGACCCACTTTTCTCAATTTATTTCACAAATTCCCCAAAAGAATTTATGATAAAATGACTAATTTAGATACCCATTAGGGTCAAATCTAACATACCTCAATCTCACATACAAGTCTTTTGAAGCAACTTTTAGAAATCAAGCAAAATACACTGTTTTCAAGGCCAATTAGGCCAAATTTACAAAGGAACGACCTTTGAAACACTTCTCAAAACACAAATATTGATGGGGAAGCACTCACCTACCTAAGAAAACACAAAATCCACAATCTTTAGGCCAAGACGGGCCCAACAACATTCCAATCCACAAAACCCTCACTTTTCTCAATATAACCTAAGGCTTATTGAAAGTCCTACTTGCACACCTCCCCTGACGATGCCACCAATTCAAAAATACTTATTTTGACTCAAATATGCTTAGAAAACAATGAAATATCACTTCCCTTATCGTTTGCAACAAAACCTAATGTAAATCCCTCATTTTCATACAAATTTGGCACTAAATTGTTTAGGAAAACAACCATAAATTCCCTCAAACACTTCCCCTGCCACTACAAGGCCTGCACACACTCAAACCATGTTATATCAAGCCTCTCCACCAAGTTTCATGAAGGAAACAATAGGTGCAGGGCTTTAATAGATCATATTTTGTTTAAAAGCTTAAAACATGGTATGACCTCCTGCCTGAAGAAAACTTTCAATAAAACTCACAAAACTGAGTGAAAATCTACGAAACCAACTTGTAAGGTTAGTCACTACCCACTCATTCTACACCATGAGAATTCATCACCTTACTATACGGAGGTCTCACAATCAAGAAAACTCAGAAATTTATGGAAAATTCTCAGTTTGCAAGAGAAACAATATGATATTATTGATTATTCACAAAGAATTTGATTCAAAAACCATTCCAATGAGTTCATAATCCCTTTTAAAGGTTATCCCACTCAATAAACAAACCAACCACCTTCCAAATACCTTACAAACTCATGGTGACCGTTGGGCTTCCATGCCCTTACAATTTTGCATTTTTCAAACTTACACTTGACACCTTTTTGCATATTTGAAATATTTCCCCCCTTGACTCACCTAGGCCCCTACAACATCACAAATGGTCTATTTAGACATTTTTTAACATATAACAAGACCCCATACTCGAAAATCAACAAAAACCGTACCTATGACAACTTTATCAAACTTTCCAATGACTAGCAATTTCCACATTTTTACATATTTTGCAACTTCCTTGTTGCTTGACAACCAAAAGTCCTTCAAATAATCATGCTTGGGATTCATCATGGACTTATTTGAATCAAAACACTCACACCTAGACTCAACTCAAACTAAAAAGATTCATAAAAAGGATTGGTGCTCCTGCACCATACACACCACCAAGGAAAGACTCATGTCACATGAGTAATGATCTGTCCTGCTCCAACCTGCTCTTTCCATGGCATATTTGACTTGCATAAATTCTTACTTGGTTTGGGAAATGAAAGCTTGTATCCCATTCTTCTCTTTGATCTCTATTTACAATTGATCTTACCTCCTTCTCTAGTATGAAATCTGTGGGTGGTCTTCCATCTGCTCTTAGACTAAAGCATGCCAATGTCCTAATCTTCATACCTCTAAACCAACCTTTGCCAATGGTTCTTTGGACTGACTTGTCTTTTGCTACTATTCCTTCTTGATACATACCACTGATCTCTTGTGCAACCTATCCCTATCTTTCCATTTTTCCCAACCTATCTCTTGCCTTGAAGGTAGTCATGCAACTCACAGTCTTCATGGTCTTGTTACTGTCATACCTGCTTACCACTGTATTCTCCATCACAAGAGCCTCTCTCACAACATCCTTTGACTGCCCCTGAACCTTAGTAACTAATAATGGAAATACTACTGTCCCAATCAGAATTCCCTCTACCTTTCTTGACTCATTGTCTACCTTTTTATGAGGTTCACCCTTATCTTTCTCTGCCCCAACCTTGGTCATCCTTCTCATAACCTCTTTTCTGCCCTCAATCTTTGTGTTAACATTCAAGTTCACTATTTTCTGACCTCCATTCCTTGGAGGGATTGCAACCTCTTTGTTCTAATCTTCCCCAACCTTCACAAAATCCTTATTTCCCATCATGATGACCTTTGCTGCCCTTGTCTGCTCTTGATCTTGTTCTTGCATTGGTAACAAAGTAATGGTGTTTCCTCCATGCACTATCTTATAAGTATTAGCCCATCCATCATACACAACATGTTTGTCAAATTTCCATGGCCGCCCAAGCAACAAATGACAACATTGGATTGGCAAAAAATCACAAAGCACTCTATCCTTATATCCTCCAATTTGAAATTCAACTAAGGACTGCTCATTAACTAAGAGTGACTGATCTTCACTCAACCATGACACCTTATAGGGTGTTTGATGAGGAACCTTAACTAAATTTAGTTTATCTACCATTTCCTTTGAAACTATGTTATCAATGGAGCCTGAATCAATGACTAACTTGCATACCTTTCCTTTGCTTTTGCAGGTGGTCTTGAAGAGACTTCTCCTTTGCAATGGTTCTTTCTCCTTGGAGGCCTTCAAAAGTTGTATTTGCAGCATCAAAGCTTCTCCAATCTTAGGTTTTGCAACAAGTTTTGATGAACTAACACTTTCCTCTTCATCCTCTTGCACATGTTGAACTCTCTTGTCACCTTTTCTCTCACTTCCACTTGTAGCAGCTCCAAACTTACCAGGAAATTTGTAGAATGAATGTCCAAATTCTCCACATTTGTAACACTTTCTTGCAAAATCATTAGAATCTCTTCCTCTAAAGTTGGTTCTTCCACCTCTCCATCCACCTATAGACTTGGCCACTTGTTCTTTTCCTTTACCAACATCTTCTTGACCTTCTTTGGACTATTTTGGTGTTGAAAAGGTACTTCTGCCCCTTGAAGTATTTCCTCTTCCTCTTGCTACCTTCTCTTGTCTCCTCTTGAGTTTTTCTTCTGCTCTAATTTCGATTTGAAAACATTGTTCCACAGATTTTGGTGCCAACAAACTGATTTAATCTTGAATATTATATCTTAGGCCATTGAGATATCTTGCTACTCTTTCTTCCTCATCCTCCTCATGCTTTGTTCTTACGTTTAACCTATAGAATTCTTCAGTGTATGCTTGCAAATCTTGTTCTTTCTTCCTAAGATTTTGTAATCTTTTAAGCAATTGAACATTATAATCACAAGGAAGGAACTTAATCTTGATTGTTTCTTTCATCCTCTCCCAAGAAGTGATCTTGTTCTTTCTCTCTTTCTACCTTTCATCTTGCACAAAGTTCCACCACAACAAAGCATGTACTTTCAACTTAGTTTGTGCCTTCTTCACCTTGTGTTCATCATCAATCTCATCACTTTCAAAATAGTTCTCCAATGCCCCTATCCAATCCAAGAGCTCTTCTCCATCTAGTTTTCCCCCATACATAGGCACATCCATTTTTCCATGTCCATCTTTCTTCACAGCCTTCAAAAGCTTCATCATTCTTACATCATCTGGATCCATCTCTTCTTCTTCACTATCACTCTCATCCAAATCCACTCCAGTCTTTGATTTCAATGCATCCATCTCTCTTCTAAAGGCTTCTATTTGTCCAGTCTGCTCATCCATCTTTCTTGCAACTATGCTTCCTTTAGGAGGCATGTTTGGATTCCTTCAATTACACCTTTTTGCACTCAAACCCTTAACCATCTTTCACAAGGGACCTACTCTGTTTGCTCTGATACCAATTGATGTAGCCTAGGTGGCCAAAACACTCCTCTTTGACAATTCAAAAGGTCTCAAATCAACTCCTTTATCACAAAACCAATCTGGCTTGTTTTCCTACCTTTCACCTTGTCCATCTAGTAGTATAGCAGACCCACTTTTCTCAAATTCTCTCACAAATTCCCCAAATTACTTTATGGGAAAATGACTGATCTAGATACCCATTAGGGTCAACTCTAACATACCTCAATCTTGTTGGAAATATATGCCTCAATCCCACAGGCTGAAACCTCTAAGAGAGACATGTCGGTGTGACATGCTTCGTGTCTGGCCGACTAGCAGTTGAAACCTTGTTGAACAACTCTAGTCACTGAGACCTTGTTTCCATCTTGCTGAGTGGACCTGTCGCTGTGACTTGTGGCAATTGCTGTAACCCTATGCCGAGTGGAGATCTCTGGCCGATAGGCCATTTGTATCGTATATCGGGGAGACTTTGGGCGACAAGCGATGTCGGGGAGACCCTTGGCCGAAAGGCTTATCTCGATATGAAGTCTTATCGAGATTGTATGTCTCACCGACAGGGTGTTACACATGTGGTCATCAAAGTAACGAAAGGGGTCACTATGAAGTCTTAGTGACGAATGATATCTCACTGACAGTTTTATCTTGGAGGCATCGGGGTAACACTAAGGGTTCGCTAAGAACTCTTAGAGATGGAGAGAAGTCTTGCTGACTATAGTTTGATGCTTGGTATGAATTAAGGCTTTAGAGTAACGTCTCAACGATAGCGATATGTCTTGGCGATAGATGAACACTTCAGAGTAACTTTGAACCTTGGTATGATCTCTTGGCGAAAGCGATAAGTCTTGCCGATTGTTGAACGTTTCGGTATAACATAAAGGCTCGGTATGATCTCTTAGCGAAAGTGATAAGTCTTAGTGATAACTCTCTGGACTCGGTGTAACATCTTGTTGATAGTAAGGACTCTTGGTGATATCGAATGCTGACTTCGTGGCATTGGGGAGACACGGTTAGTGTCTCACCGACATTCCAACACAGGGTGAACGCCTTTGACCGAGTGAAGACTATCCTATGTGGCTTGTATTCGATCAATCAGAGAAGCTGAATGGGAACCACTAGCAGTTGGACTATTGCGGCCGTTACTGAGAGGAAGCTCGACAGACATGGGCGACATGGATATACTCTAGAGTTGCAGATGTTCGATGGTTCGACAGATTGATGGTGTGGTTGTATGATTAGTGGAAGGATTCAATTATGAGAACATTGTAATGTGAAAGTTCTGTACGAGGTTGATCATAGTGAATGCTACTGTAAACTGACATCAGAAAGATAAGTAAGATCTCTGTATGTAATCTTTATTACTGTAATACAAAGTGAATTCTCTTTGTGTGGTGGGTTTTTCTCCCATAAGGGTTTTCCCACGTAAATCTAGTGTTCATAAGTGTATGTCTAATTCTCTATTTCTATTATCTCTTTCATGTGCATCTTAATTGGACTGTAATTGTAAAATTTAAAAGGTATCTCTGCATTCTTCCTTGAGGTTTTGACATTAGGAGAGTTGCTTCCACATCTAGCTTTCCTTACAAGTGGTATCAGAGCCTGGCCAGTTGTGTTATCCTTGTGGGTACGTTGGGTTTTTTGTGTCAATTTCTGTTCAATGGGAGTCTTGTAGAAGTTTTTCAATTTCAAATTATAGATTGAGATGGCTAGCACGTCAGGAAAGATTGAAATATAGAAATTCAATGACAACAATTTTGAGTTGTGGAAACTTAAGATGGAAGATCTATTGGTTGATCACAATCTTTGGATTGCTGTGTCTGGAACTAAGCCTACAGGCATGAAGCAAGAAGATTGGGACCTTGCAGATAGAAATTCTAAGGGGTTGATAAGGCTCTGTTTGGAAGACTCCGTTCTTCTCAATGTGCATGAAGAGAAGACTGCATCTTCCTTGTGGAAGAGACTGGCATCTATTTATCAGGGGAAATCCTTGGTGAATAAAATATTCCTGAAGAAGAATTTGTACACTTTGAGAATGTAGGAAGGAGGGTCTGTAGCTGATCATTTGAATGCCTTCAACATGCTAATTGCACAGTTAACATCTGTTGGTGTGAAGATTGATGAAGAGGATCGCTGTATGCTGATATTGTGTTCTTTGCTAGATTCATGGGATCACCTGGTGATGGCTATTGAGAGTACAACATCCAGTTTCAAGATGGAAGATGCTGTTGCTTCTTTATTATCAGAAGAGATAACGAGGAAATCTTCTGAGATGGCGAACGAGGCCCTTGCTGTTAGAGGAAGGTCGAAAGAGAAAGGCAAGAAGAAGGATAATAAGTCCAAATTGAAATTAGAGGGGAGATCAAAGTCTCCTGGAAAGAAGTCCAAGGTGAAGTGCTAGAACTGTGGGCAACCTGGTCATGTCCGAAAGGATTGTAAAAAGGAGGAGGAGAAGAAGAAGTATTCTTCCGACAATGATTCTTCTCGCAGTGATGTAGATGCCTTCATTGTAGCCTTGGCTACGCAGGCATCAGATGATGTCTGGCTAATTGATTCTGGATCATCTTTCCACATGACATCTCATAGATATTGGTTCACAAAGTATGAAGAATACGATGGTGGAAAGGTGTACTTGGTGAGTGATTCAACTTTGGAAATTGTTGGCCATGGAAGAGTCAGAATTCAATTCCCTGATGGAAGAGTGAAGGGAATTAATGATGTAATGCATATACCAGGTCTGGCTCGAAACTTACTTTCTGTTAGTAAGCTGAATGATATTGGAGTGCAAGTCACGTTCTCTGGAAATGGCTGCAAGATGACTAGAGGCTCAATGGTGCTAGCAAGAGGTGCTCATATTGGTACCTTGTACAAGCTGGATGCACATGCTGTTCAATGCAACAATGTCTCTGTAAAGTCACAAAAGGCTACTCGTGGAGGAAAAGAGGGAAATGTTCCTGATTCAGTAAAATCTATGGAAGTTAAACTTCCAGTAGAAAAGACTATGCTCTGGCATCATAGGCTAGGGCCACATTGGAGAGAAAGGTTTAAAAACCTTGAAGAATAAAAACCTGGTTGAGGGGCTTGAAGATTGTAACCTTGAATTTGAATTCTGTGAACATTGTATATATGGAAAACAACACCGTGTTTCATTTTATTCTAGTCCCTCATAAATCTTCTGGTTTGCTAGATTATATTCATTCGATGTATTTGGTCCAAGGAATGTTCTTCTTTGTCTAAGTCAAGGTACTATGTATCATTCATTGATGATTATTCGAGAAGAACATTTGTTTATTTTTGAAAAGTAAATTAGAAGTGTTCACCGGTTTAAGGAATTTAAGAACCTTGTAGAAAATCAAACTAGAAGAAAAATAAAATGTTTAAGGACTGATAATGGCGTGAATTTTGTTCTGATGATTTCGAGAGGTATTGTAAAGACCATGGGATTAAAAGACATAAGACTACACCTTATACTCCACAAAAAAATGGAGTTGCAGAAAGGTTTAATAGGACAGTGATGGAGAGAGCACAAAGTATGTTGAGTAGTGCTAGCTTGGAGGAGAAGTTATGGGCTGAGGCAGTTGCTAACATGTTACTTGATAAATCGTTCTCCAAATTCTACTCTTGTTGAGAAAACACCTTTGAAGTGTGGTCTGGTAAGAAGCCCTCTTTAAGACATATTCATGTTTTTGGTCAGGAGGCATATGCACATGTGCCGTATGAGAAAAGATCTAAATTGGAGAACAAGGTTGTCAAATGTATTTTTATTGGCTATAGTGCTGCATAAAAGGATACAAGCTTTGGAATCCTGATACAGAGAAGGTTCTGTATAGCAGAAGAGTTATCTTTCGTGAGCTGAAGCCTTCTACCTTAGATCTACAGTCAAAGACAAAATCATAAAACAATAAGGACGTAGTTGAAATTCCTCTAACACTAGATAAAGAGGAATTGAAAATTCAAAATGCACCTGAAACTGAGGAGAGCTCAAGTAGTTCTGAAAGTTCTGAAGAAGAACCTCAGCCTCAGTAAGTGAGGAGGTCAACTCATGAAAGAAAGCAACCTGATAGGTATGGGTTTTCTTTGATAGATTCTACTTGTGCCTATGCTTTAATTTCTAGCACTGATGAGCCTAGGACTATGAAAGAGGCATTTAGAATGTCTGATTCAGACTCTTGGTTGGAAGCCATGAATGAAGAAATGGCATCATTAGAAAAGAATGAGACTTGGAGTTTGGTGCCCTTGCTTAAAGGCAGAAAAGCTGTGGGCTACAAATGGGTATTTAAAAAGAAGATTGGTCTGGATGGTAGTGTGGAAAAATATAAGGCGAGGTTGGTTGCAAAGGGTTATTCCTAGGTAGAGGGAATTGACTATGGGAATTTTTTTTCTCCTGTAGCTAAGCTGACATCTATCAGATTTATTTTGTCACTTGCAGCAGCGTATGACTTAGAGGTCGAACAGATGGATGTGAATACAACATTTCTTCATGTTGATCTTGAAGAAGAAATCTATATGTCCCAGCCTGAGCACTTTGTGGAGAAAGGTAAAGAGAAACTGGTTTGCAAGTTAAAGAAGTCTCTGAATGGGTTAAAATAGTCACCTAGAATGTGGTAACAGAAATTTGATACTTTTGGATTGTCTTTGGGATTTGTAAGATCAAAATCTGATCATTGTGTCTATTACAAAGCTGAAAGTGATCAAGTTCTTATTATTGCTCTCTATGTTGATGATATGCTGTTCATAGGAAATAGTAAGTTGATGATTTCTGATCTTAAGTCTCAGTTGTAGGCTAAGTTCGAAATGAAAGATCTTGGAGTAGCAAGGTATATTTTGGGGATGGAGATAACCAGGGAAAAGAATAGTAGAAAAATTTGGCTCAGTCAGAGTAGGTATATCAAGACTATTCTAGAGAGATTTTGCATGAATGACTGCAAGCAGCTAGTTGTTTCAGTCTTGCAGGGAACAAAGTCATCTGTTGAAGACTGTCCAAAGTCTCCTACTGAGATGGAGGACATGACCAGTGTACCCTATGCTAGTGCGGCTGGAAGTATTATGTATGCAATGGTTTGTACAAGGCCATACATTGCCCAAGCAGTGGGAGTTCTTAGTCGGTTTATGGCTAATCCTGGAAGGACACATTGGGATGCTGTGAAAAGATTTTTTAGATATTTGAAGGGTACTTCAGAATATGCTTTGTGTTACCATGGGAACTTGGTTGAATCACAGAGGACTCTTAGCATTCAAGGTTATGTAGATTCTGATTGGGCAGGGGACATTGACAACAGGAGATCCACTAGTGGATATACTTTCATGTTGAATGGTGGTGCAGTGAGTTGGATGAGTAAGCGGCAGGCTATAGTCGCTTTGTCCACTACAGAGGCTGAATACATGGCAGCTACACATGCCTGTAAAGAAGTAGTTTGGTTAAAATGTTTGTGTTCTAACATTGGTTTTGATGCAAGGAAAATAACTATTTTTTGTGACAGTCAGAGTGCAATTTGTCTGGCAAAGAATCCTACTTTCCATGCCAGGACAAAACATATAGATGTACAGTACCACTTTGTACGAGATATGGTGGAGGATGGAAAGGTTATTTTGGAAAAAGTTGATACTCTGGAGAATGTTGCAAATGCATTGACGAAGCCAGTGAGCACAAAAAAGTTTAGGTGGTGTGCCAGTTCAATGGGCCTTAGTGCCCATGATTTTCAGTAGTTTCGTTATGCTCTGGAGGCGCCTGTGTGATCTTTGTCAAGTGGGAGATTGTTGGAAATATATGCCTCAATCCCACAGGATGAAACCTCTAAGAGAGATAAGTCGGTGTGACCTGCTTCGTGTCTGGCCGACTAGCAGTTGAAACCTTGTTGAACAGCTCTGGTCGCTAAGACCTTGTTTCTGTCTTGCCGAGTGGACTTGTCGCTGTGACTTGTGGCAATCACTGTAACCCTATGCCGAGTGGAGATCTCTGGCCGATAGGCCATTTCTATCATATATTAGGGAGACTCTGGGCGACAAGCGATGTCGGGGAGACCCTTGGCTGAAAGGCTTATCTTGGTATGAAGTCTTATCGAGATTGTATGTCTCGCCGACAGGGTGTTACACATGTGATCATCGGAGTAACGAAAGGGGTCGCTATGAAGTCTTAGCGACGAACGATGTCTCGCTGACAATTTTATCTTGGAGGCATCGGGGTAACACTAAGGGTTCGCTAAGAACACTTAGCGATGGAGAGAAGTCTTGCCGACTGTAGTTTGATGCTCAGTATGACTTAAGGCTTCAAAGTAACGTCTCAGCGATAGCGATATGTCTTGGTGACAGATGAACACTTCGAAGTAACTTTGAACCTCGGTATGATCTCCTGGCGAAAGCAATAAGTCTTTCCAATTGTTGAACGTTTCGATATAACATAAAGGCTCGGTATGATCTCTCAGCGAAAGTGATAAGTCTTAGAGATAGCTCTCTGGACTCATAACATCTTGCCAATAGTAAGGACTCTTGGTGATATCGAATGCTGACTTCGTGGCATTGGGGAGACACGATTAGTTTCTCATCGACATGCCAACACAGGTGAACGACTTTGATTGTGTGAAGACTATCCTATGTGGCTTGTATTCGACCAATCAAAGAAGCCGAATGGGAATCGCTAACAGTTGGACTGTTGCGGCCATTACTAAGAGGAAGCTTGATAGACAGGGGCGACATGGATATACTTTGGAGTTGCAAATGTTCGATGGTTCGACAGATTGATGGTGTGGTTGTATGATTAGTGGAAGGATTCGATTATGAGAACATTGTAATGTGAAAGTTCTGTACGAGGTTGATCATAGTGAATGCTGCTGTAAACTGACATTAGAAAGATAAGTCAGATCTCTGTATGTAATCTTTATTACTGTCATACAAAGTGACTTCTCTTGGTGTGGTGGGTTTTTCTCCTGTAAGGGTTTTCCCACGTAAATCTAGTGTTCATAAGTGTATGTCTAATTCTCTATTTTTGTTATCTCTTTCATGTGCATCTTAATTGGACTGTAATTGTAAAATTTAAAAGGTATCTCTGCATTCTTCCCCGAGGTTTTGACGTTAGGAGAGTTGC
The DNA here is from genome assembly GCA_007258455.2 of Sequoia sempervirens. NCBI lineage: Eukaryota > Viridiplantae > Streptophyta > Pinopsida > Cupressales > Cupressaceae > Sequoia > Sequoia sempervirens. The sequence goes on from VDFB02075321.1 coordinate 405,427,974, forward strand.
TTCCGCATCTAGCTTTCCTTACAAATCTCACATACAAGTATTTTGAAGCAACTTTCAAAAATAAAGCAAAATACACTATTTTCAAGGCCAATTAGGCCAAATTTACAAAGGAACCACCTTTGAAACACTTCTCAAAACCCAAATCTTGATGGGGAAGCACTCACCTACCTAAGACAACACAAGATCCACAATCTTTAGGCCAAGATAGGCCAAACAACATTTCAATCCATAAAACCCTCACTTTCCTCAATATAACCTAGGGCTTATTGAAATTCCTACTTGCACACCTCCCTTGACCATTCCACCAACTTATAAATCCTTACTTTGACTCAAATATGCTTAAAAATTAATGAAATATCACTTCCCTTATCGTTTGACACAAAACCTAATGTAAAACCCTCATTTTTATACAAATTTGACACTAAATTTTTTAGGACAACCATAAATTCCCTCAAACACTTCCCCTGCCACTACAAGGCCTATACACACTCAAACCATGTTATATAAAGCCTCTACATAGAGCCACATGAAGGAAACAGTAGGTGGAGGGCTTTAATAGATCATATTTTTTTCAAAAGCTTAAAATAGGGTATGACCTCCCGCTTGAAGAAAACTTTCAATAAAACTCACAAAATTGAGTGAAAATATATCAAACCAACTTTTAGGGTTATTCAATCCTTCTTTCCACTTGTTCTACACCATGAGAAGTCATCACCTTACTGTACGGAGGCCTCACAATCAAGAAAATTCAGAAATTTATGGAAAATTCTCAGTTTGCAAGAGAAACAATATGATATTATTGATTATTCACAAAGTATTTGATTCAAAAACCATTCCAACAAGTTCATCATCCCTTTTAAAGGTTCTCCCACTCAAGAAACCGACCAACCACCTTCCAATTACCTTACAAACTCATGGTGACCGTTGGGCTTCCATGCCCTTGCAATTTTGCATTTTACAAACTTACACTTGACACCTTTTTGCATATTTGAAATATTGCTTCCCTTGACTCACCTAGGCCCCTTAAACATCACCAATGGTCTATTTAGACCTTATTTAACATATAACAAGATCCCATACTTGAAAATAAACAAAAACCTTACCTATGACAACTTTATCAAACTTGCCAATGACTAGCAATTTCCACATTTTTACATATTTTGCAACTTCCTTGTTGCTTGACAACCAAAAGTCCTTCAAATAATCATGCTTGGCCTTCATCATGGCCTTATTTGAATCAAAATACTAACACCTAGACTCAAATCAAACTAAAAAGATTCATAAAAAGGATTGGTGCTCCTGCACCAGCTAATACGATTGGAAGCAATTGAAAGAGAGTGGAATGAGAAAATTTCAGCTAATGCAAAGGTTGCAGCAAAAGGTAAAGAGGTAATTTCAGATTTTAGTACATGTTTTGATGATATTGAGAATGCAAAAGTAGAGTCAAAGGTTGCAGCAATAAATCCTTTGGAAGTAGATGAGAGTGGTGAATAGACTGAGGTGAAAATGAAGTTTTCTTATGATTGTTTGATTGGAAGTATTGAAGATGAAGATTCCTTGATAACAAAGCTTGACTATTTATTACAAAATGTGGAGAATGAATTTATGTATTGTGGTACTAACATTGAATTGGGTGTTGAAGATCAAATTGCAGCAACAACATGTCTTTCTGAAGGCATAATAGGAGTGACAAACCACATTGCAAACCAGGTAAAGGAGGAGGAAAAAGGTAAAAAAACAATAGAGGTAATGAAGTACATTTGTTTTGTTGAAAGTGGAGGCATATATTTTATTATTAATTCTGATGGAATATATTGGTGGGAGGTTAGATTAAAAGTTTTGAAATACATGAAGGTTAGAGGAGTAAAGATGAAAGGATATAATATTGTGAGGTTGCAGAATTTGGTGAATGGGAAGATCCCAGTGGACAAGGCAGTGAGGTGGATCCAAGACAAACACAAGTTCTATAAATATTTTTGAGTGCAACTCATGAAATAATTCTTTTCTACCATGGGTGTCTAATGTAGGAGCATCCAAGAAAATTAACAATCTTGTGTTAATAAAAAAGATTTAAATTTTGTTGCGTATTTTGGAATTTTGGCGAGAGTCAATTTTTGGTTTTAAATTCATAATAAAATACAAAAAATGATATATTTTTGAATAATTAAACATTTCATTAAAATTTCCTTTGCACATTGATGTTGGCTAGTGGGTGAAAAAAAGCAAGAAAAGCAATTTAAAAAAAAAATTAATTGCAAAATATTTGAGAGACAATGTGAGGCATTGGGAATTGAATGGGGAGTTTTAAAACACTTAATATTGATCCATAAAAATTAGGGACTGAAGAAGTGGGCACCCAGGACTTGCCTTGATTTTCTACTTTTTTAAGAGTTAAAGGTGGAGAATAAAAAATTGCAACATCCTATCTTTGACAAGGCTGCTAGAAATGGGTTTCTAATGATTTTTAATTAATTTTTGAAGGTTTTCATGTGAAGAAACAGCAAGGGTTGTGTCATATTGGAGAGGCCCAAATAAATCATATGAAATTAATTCTATGACAGGAGGAGTTAAGCAACAGAAAACCAATTTTCATTGAAAAGTTTTAAAAGGAGAAATTTTAGGAAGAGAAAGCAGGATGGCATAGCATTCTTTGTGAGGGTTATTTTGGTGTGTTGTTGCAGGTGTGAGAAAGTGAAGGCAGCAGAAAAGAGGTCCTTTGAGACCATGTTTGAAGATTGATTTAGTGGAAGATTGTTCTTGAAGCTACATGATGAGGTTTTGGTGAGATGAAGATAGGAGAGTTTGAGGAAGGCTTGTGGAAGCCATATGTTGCTGTAATACACCATTGTTGTAGGTATAAGATTAGACCTAAATCATATTGGAATTCTATAATGAGAGGTCAATAGGCTTGGTTTTTTGTTCTAAATTTCAAAGAGAATTTCTATGATTTTGCTTGCATAAATTGGGTGTTTAGATCAATCCTATTTTATGATGTATAAATCAGATTGGTAAAGGTCGATTATTGGTTTGAATATCAGTTTTGAGATTAATTTTATCAGCTCAAGAGGCTATAATATTGGTAAAATCAATTTCGAGAAGATTTTGTAGTTGTTGCAAGTGGTTTTGAATGAACAAACTAGTGTTCATGTTGCAGATTTTTAAATCTGATTTGTTGCATTTCCAATGCATTTTATTTTGTTGAGAGTAGTATGAAAAATGGGGTATGTGTGTTTTCCTCTTACATTAATTAAGATAATTGACTTCAAAGCCAAATGTGTAAACATTATAATCGGCTGAAAATCATTGCTTTAGATAGTCGATCTAAAAGAAAATAACATTTAAATATAAATACAACATATACATATACATACATATACATACATATAATATCAAACATAACTATATATATATGTATATATACATATATTTACGTATATGTATATATGTATAAGTTAGTATATATATTTATATTTATCATATATCAATGAAGCATGTACATACAATCGATATACAAAAGAATACATCAACATAGCAATCACATTGTTATATTAATATATCTGTTGTGTATTCATATATATATGCCTCTATGTAGATGTATGCGTATGTATACATGTATCAATAAATTCGCATGGGCATATCCATTTTCTAGCATACGTGTGTATGGATACACATGTACATATGGATATATGTATATACATTATATATACACACACATTTGATTCACACATCAAAATCATACATGATTACCATGGTGTTGATAAGAGACTATGAGCGATATGTCTATATGTATACATATGCATGCCATTGGTTCCATTGGATAGTTCCATGCGCATAAGCAAATCGTGCATGAGTGTGCATAGGTACATTGACCTATGTACCCTCATGTATGTGTTCCTTGGTGTGTATATTCTATCATTGCCATGCATGTGTGTACACATACACAAACCTTGTTTACTCACTTATTAATGTAAATGTGGTAATAAGAAGGAAATCATAAGAACATCAAATAATCATCACTCAATAGTGCACTCAATAGTAAACTAGACTTTTACTATTTAGCAAACATAACAAATAAGGATGACTTACCAAATTCCCACTTAATAACCCGACTCAATTATTCTAATGTGGTGTGTATAAGCTCATATAGGTTACGTTACTGGTTACCCGACCAAGACCTTCTCATGAGTGATACTTCCTTTCCGCTTGGAGGAATTGAACATGTACCTATAAAAAACTAACACATGTACACGATAGTTAACTATTCACAAAATATGTAATATACACATTACATCTCCAAAGTTAGAATATCACACAATATTCATCTATTCACATAAATGCGTTCCTTCATATAACATTAGATGAGATGAAATTCATTCAGAAAATAGTGATAACAAAGTGCACACACAATTTATATTCATCCACTGAATTCACATTACATTCAAATTTTACCCTATATAGTAATAGTAAATAGTAATTACACAATTGGGGTGTAACATCAACAACCTCCATTATGCAACAATCCTCACTCACCATGAAAATAATGTCATTTTTATACTTTTCCATCGCACTCTTAAGAATCCTTTCTCTGGATTGTATTTTCTCCTGGAAAGTTTTGAAGAATCCCCATAATGCATTCTTCTATGTGTCTTCATCACCTAATCTCATCAGGTGGTCTGATTTTCCATTGGTCTTTCCTTCAACCACACTATGTTTCTGGTTTGGGGAAGCTCATTAAGAAAGTAAAATAGTAAACAAATGATCAAGGTACCAAACTTGAAGGGGTACTGGGAGTCCTTAGTCTTTTGCAAGTTCTCTAGCAATTGTGTTATGATCAATTCACACAAGTCATAATCTGCTCCCTTCTTAACCATCTCATATGCAATGTTGATGGCAGTAGCATAAACATAGTTCTCTCTGTTTGTAAAGTATATATTGTACCATATAATCATTGATGCATATTTTAGTGCAAGGTCTTTAATGTCTTTGACTTTCACGGCTCTCTTGTCATATTTTGCACTTGTTAACTCCACTACCATTCAATTCTTCACTGATTTGAGCATCAGAACTGGTCCAGTTGAGCATAATCCCGTAACAACACTAATAGCCTCCTTATTGATTCGAACCACATAAACCTATCATGAATTTGGATCAATGTGTATCTAATCCACTCATCCACATAGTAAAATATAGGGAAATTGTTCGAAACGTTGAGCTTCTTTTCCGTCAAGCTCTCAAACTTGGGTTTCAATTCAAATTGGTCTCCAATGAGTTCATTAAACCAAACATCATCCAAGTTAGAGTGGTTATACTCTTCCAATTTTGCATGTATGTAAATCATGACATCTTCTGTATGTAACGAACCATGCGAAATAATAAAAAAAGCATCATCCGGATCTGTCATCATTGACTTATCAGGTTTCCCCTTAAATTTTTGATGGGTTCGGTCCACAAACTTGACAAATTTTTGGGTATACATCTTCTAACATAATAAATTACTTTAGAAACTAGGGAAAATAGAAACTATAAATACCTTTTGATCCTTGTCAATTAGGTTTCTGTGCACAAGAATTCTGAAACACTTTACTTCACTCCTTCGTTGCTCTTCTCTCCTCAAATGCTCATTTACAAATGAATTAAATCAAATGTGAAATCACTTATAAACCCTTTTGGAATAACCTATTTCACATTAAATGATTGATTTGAAGTTAGGAAAAAAGCTAATAAACCCTAACTATAATGCACAATCACCTTCAATTTCTTTGCAAACTTCTGCATCTTGATGTTTTTCACCAGTGTTTTCACCAATAGGTCAAGCATATCAACCTACACCTCATATCAATGTGTTGAAGGCATCAACACCATATCTTTGGTGGGGGGTTAATGATTGTCTATTAAAACTCCCCTTAAGCCAAAGATCTTCAATTAGTTTCCGGAGGAACCATTTGCACTAGAAGCTAGCATAGACTCGTTCAAAGCCTCTTTCTCCTCTTTCTTTTTCCATATCTTTCTCATCTCTTTCTTCATCTCTACTGGATCAACATTTTTCACTAGACCATTCTTCTTTATTGCATCAACCTTTACATTCTTACTTCTTCACAACTTAGCAATGTGTCCTAACTTATTGCATTTGTAGCATTTGATATTTTGAACAAGCTTACTTCCACCTATTCTGGATTTGCATTGATTAGCCTTATGCCCAAATCCATTGCATGTATAAAAATAGCCATTGAAATATTAAAAAATCATACTATTGTTATAGCCATTCATCATTTGATTTCTGCATTCACTAGCTCTATAACCATATCTTTTGCATACAAAGCATAGATCAGAGAATTATTGAGTTGTTTGCCCCATGGTTGTTGTTGCACCAAAAGGTCGACCTGTTAATGCCTGATACAACTGCTAGAGTTAACAAATCCACAAGAGGTGATTAGTCCATGTCATGAATTCCAAGGGGAGCATTGACCATTTTCCAACAATCTTCCCCTCAACATTATCTGAGGGGATTCGAACCTGACACCTTTGGCTCTAATACCAATTGTTGGCCCCATGATTGCCGTTGCACCAAAAGGTCGACCTTTTAATGACTGATACAACCACCAGAGTTAACAGATCCACGAGAGGCGGTTAGTCCATCTCACGAATCCCAAGGGGAGCGTTGACCATCTACCAACATGAGTATTCTGATTCATTCTGCTTCTACATTCTTTAGCTCTATGTCCAAATCTATTGCAAGAATAATGGAAACCATTAAAAGATGGGTACCTTTACATATTTGGTTGTCTGATTGGAGGTCTTTTGAAATCTTTCCTCTGATTCTAGACCTTCTTGTCATTGCTCTTCTTGTCCTCAATCTTCTTTTTAGTCTTGTTTGGAGTTTGATCTTCCTTTGAGCTTTCACCTTTCTCAAATCCCAATCCTTCTTTGTCTTTAAATCCCTTCTGCTTTGCAATCATCTCATCAAGCATTGTAGTACTCTTTTTGAATTTGTATTCTTGAATCTTTTCTTTCTCTAGATCTAATCTCATGGTTACAACTTCTTGTTCAAGCTTTGACCATTCTTTAGATTTGTCTTTCAGTTTAGCATTCAGGCAGTCTTCAACTCTTTTACTTTTTTCAATTTACAATTTCAAGTTGGGAATGATCTCATTTGATTGCTTGAGATCTTTGAATCTATCCGTATCTTTCTTGAATTTCTCTCTCAATATCTTAATGCATTCATCTGCATCACTAAGATCCTTTTTCAGATCTTTGTTCTCAAATTCTGCTTTATCCAAATCATCTAGGGCAGATTTGAGTTCTCCTTCCTTGTTGACAATGCAATATTCTTTAGAAAATCCCACCATAGGAATTTCTTCTGGAGGGGTAGGATATCTCCTTGTAGCTATGTGTTCAACTCCATGATCTACCTTAGCGATTAGCCAATTGAAGGAACCAAGCTCTGATACTAATTGTTGAACACTCAAAATATTGAGAGGGGGGTGAATCTGTATTCTCTTAAATCACTTAAATATTTAAACATTCATTTAAAAAATCATATTAAATTTTCAATAAGGAAAGAAACCATGAAAGAAACCATCAAAGCATATAACACATGAAAACTAGTTTTTTATGTGGAAAACCCAAAAGAGAAAAATCACGATGAGGATTAGCTCACAATATATTATAACCGGTCATAACATATTATAGAAAGGCTCACTACCAGGTGGACTCACTGTTTGGTGATTAAGAGAAATAGAGAAGAGGGGTGGCTGAATGCCAAGATTTGAACTACTAATAATGCATTTACAATATGCAGGAGATACAATTCCACTAGAGCTCAAAATACTGAATCAACACACTTCATACTACACAACTTCTGCACTCTACTCTGCTTTACGTTTGCATCACATTCACATGCTATACTTAGGAATTCACATCACATACTTTCTACAGTACACATCACTTTTTTTATAACACCAAAATGAACTTATATTTATACACATTACATCCATAAAGACTTGCAATATCAATTAGTTCGGCCTGATTAGATGTACCATGCAAAACAATAACTTGTCAACTCAAGATCAAACTATACAGGATTTTTAGACAACACCAAAACTTGTAACACATCCAAATAGGTGGACACAGACCTATAATAGTTCCTATATAACTGATCAACACTTCTTTTAACTCTGCATGACCCCAAACTTGTTAGGTCGACATTACTAGTAAGGTAACACCAAAATACACCAATTGATTATCCGCAAACTGACATGCATACCTCCAAAACACATGCCATTGGACTATAGATGCTACTGACACCTGTAAACACTCCATCAAATCCGTAAACTAGATATTCTTTTGTGGTGGAATGCAGATCATTCCAAACATGTACCCTATTATGATTATACTGTCACTAGCAAACCCAATATTTTGTCAACCATAACTTTTGCATTGGAGGATAGAAAGACATGAAACTTTGGATTCAAGGTCCTCAAGAAAATACAAAAAATTCCTTAGAATTGTAGACAAAAAATACTTCAAAGCAAACCAATGCAGACCAAAAAATTGATGCTTTGTACATTGATAACTGCATTTTGGACTTAGTCAAATATTCAACATATCTATTTTGCATCGGAGCAAAACCTTTGCATATCTATACTAGATTACCATCTCCATGCTCACTCATGCTTCACCAACCAATTGTACCTCAATGTAGACTTCTATTCAAACCACAATGTTGACATCAATGACAACACTGTATAAGCTCATGCTCATGTACCAATGACAATCTCCTCGAACTTCTAACACATTTGACCCTTACATTAGCCAATTTCCCCCCATGAAACCCTTAGATTTATATATTATAGTCATGTTTGACTTGTTGGCTTAGGATCACACATTTGATGTTGGGTGACTTTTCTAGGATGCTAGTGTAACACACAATCATTTGTGCAATGTGATAGTGTCTCACAATTTAAAAAAAAAATGAAACTCTGCTACTGCCCAACAACTTGCTCTTGTTAGTGGTCAATCCCACTAGTCCAGAAAAGTTTCTCACATGTTTCAATGTGATAGTTGGGATTTCCACTCCTTTCCTATTATACTCTCTATTTTAAAATTATTCTGTTAGATTCATAACTCTTTCTTTCTCTCTGTCTCTTCCTTGTTTGATGACTAGTTATTGTGCCTCCATTGTTGCATCTACAAAAGTCTTGGTTTATTGTGCTCTAGAAAAGCATTGAAGCTACCAAAGACTTTGGGGCATCTTACATACTTTTCCAATTCCTTTTTTAACATCTTTAGTTGGTAATATCACTCAATATTTATTGTATTTATATATATTACTAGTTAATTCATTCCTATATCATTTCTTTATTCTATTTGGCAATATATTAGAGATATCTCACTTTCATATTTTATTCTCACAAATTTATACACATTAGGGTATTTATCCTTGTAGACTAGGGATAAAAATTTATATATTTTATTTTATTATTGCTTTGCCAATTCCTAAACACACTTAAGATAGGAGCGCACAATTTTTATTCAATTCTATATCATTGGTTGCCTGTGGAGGTTGAAAGATCAAAAGAAGGGATTGAAAACTCTTAGCAAGCTCTTATAGATCCCAAACAATTCTTCTCTTTATTTAGCTAAAAAGTTTTGGAGAGAGATCAACCACATGGATATTTTGTATACTTTCCTCTCTTTTGTCAATTCTTTTTTTACTATTCAGTATGGACATCTTTTATATTTTATCATATAAATATATCTTGTTACTTGGATTTCTCTTGTTGTATTCATGTCTCCTACTATCCAATTGTACAAGGGTAACTTGGGAATTTTTGTGAGTTACTAGGCCTTTGGATCAATATATTTAATATGAATGACAAAAAATCACGCAAGCATCTTGACCAATGAGCTTTAGATTGTAGGTCTAGGTTCCATTTTCCATTTTATTTACTATTCTAGTACTAGTTTTCTAAAAATAATTTTCAAATTTAGTATTTCTATAAATTTCTTATTTTCTCACATTATTTTAGTTCATAGAAACATTTCTTTTGAAACTAAAACATCCCAGGATAATATACACATTACTCTTTTAAAAAAATGAAACAGTAGCAAAATATTTCATTTTAAACAATAGCTTTTTTTGGACAAGAGTAATATAGAGAAAATATTTTAATTTGGAAAGATATAAGCTTTATGAGTTAAATCAAAATTTTCTAGATTACATTTTGGTGAACCTAAGACCAATTCTAAACTTACAAACTATAATTCACTTCATTTAAAAAAATGTTTGATCTATTCCTTCAATCACTTGCTGCCTTTGATTAGATGAGGCACTAGATGATTTTCTTCAAAACTCTTGTAGCATTCAAACTCAAAAATATTTTTTTTCTCCATTAGATTAAAATGATATTAATGTACTAATTATTAATAAATCTCAAATATAAACTCCATAAAACACCATCATAGTGTGTGGGGCCCCTAATGTGCCCTAACCTCATTGTCCTTTCATTGTGATCCAAGTTGCTCAAAGAAACCTTCAAACTTTTGACTACTTCTGTTGCAAGATTTATAAAATCTCAAACTCTAGATATTGATTATCATGAGTTAGGTCATACATATGACACAAAGAAACAAACAAGCAACCCTTGTCCCTACTTTTCTTCCTCCACTAGCGCCTCTTCTTCCATCAACTCCTTTCCTTCTTGTTAAGGGTGGTAGCGAACATGATCTTATTGAACAACTACAAGCTAAGCTGAGACCTTTGAGAGCTGGTTTAAACTTCACCTTCGTATCATGGTATGCTTTAGGAAGCTTTACAAAGGGTTTCTCTTCCACCTATAGTTAGACCAAATGAAGTAGCTATTGTAATCAATTGTGTCTACACAAAAACTTATGATATCATGTTTCAACTGCACAAGTTACCTTCTATTGAGGTTCAACAACAAAATTAGCCTCTTCTTATCATCATTGATATTAATTCTAATAACATTAAGTGAACTCTTATTGATAATAATTCCGACCTTAATATATGTAGTTTAGATCTATTTAACCACATTAATGTTGACTCCTCTTGCATCTCTCTGACAAAACTTTCTATTAAAGGTTTTGATAATATAGGTCACATAAATCTAGACGTTGTTACATTGCTTACATTAGTGTATGTGATGTGGGGGGAACTTTCTTATAATATTATCTTAGGTAGACTATGGATACATGCTATGGGTGGAGTCCTATCTACCCTAAATTGATCTATTAAATTCATTCATAATAATAGACATACAATAAAAGTTGATCCTAAACCCTTCCAATACTATCAATATGATGAAAAGGGTCACAAACAGCTTCCTTCATCATCTACTTTTGAACTCTCATTCCTTCTTCTTCACCAAAACTAATTACCCCATCTATACCTATTCAAGGTGATGAATAACCTATTCCATCTTCTCCTAACACATATCTTGGTGACGATTGGGGTTCCATAGTCTTCACTCCTTCCTTTCCAAGAGAGTATATGGTTATCCTCTCACAATTTGACATCCTAGATATTCATGCTAAACCTTCTAAATCAAAAAATCTTAGTAATTTAAACAATAAACAATTTTCTTCTTCGAATTCATGTGATTACACAATGCATATAGACTATGCCATCGATAGGAATCCTCATTTCTTAGAGTTATAATCCTATTATGGCATGGGTTTTAAGCTGTTATTTAAAAGTGTATATAAAGATAATGGCTTGGGCTACAAAGAACAAGGCATCAAGACCCTATAAATCCTTTATCGCATCTCTTTATGATGAGTCTTGGTTACCAATTTTCTTGCTCTAGAGCTTCATATCGTCCTTTCATTGATGTAGTCATGATCTCTACATTGTCTTCTTTTTCTTTATTATTGATACACCTTGATCTTATATAGCAACTTCTAATTTGCATACACTAGAATTGAATGTATTCTCCAATGAATCTAGGCTTTAGCTAAATACCTTGCTGTATATTCACATATGCCTTTGTATTATCATGATCATAGCTTCCCTTATTATACAAATACAAATGCTTACTTCAGTGAATCCGCTATCTCATCTATTGATCCTTCACTTTTTTTGAACTTCATAACAAACTTCTGACCATGCCCAAAGTTTGAGACCATAGTACTCTCCTTGTTGGAGATACTATTGATGTTTCCACGGATCCTCATAATCTTTAAAAAAATCAAAATTGGGAAATGTCTCTTGCTGAAAGAATAGTCTTTGCATTCACAACTCTTATGTGATTTTCTTGACATCTTTGCTTGGATCTATGAGGATATGTTAGAAATTTATTGTTAGGTTGTGGTTTATAACATAATATTATATCTTATTGCTCAACTTGTTAAATAAAAAATTCATAAAATACATCCTAAGGTGCTTTAATAGGCAAGGCTGAGATTGAAAAGCTCTTAAAAGTTGGTTTCATTTTCCCCATCGACTATTACCCTTAGATCTCTAATATTATGGCCATCACCAAACCTGATGGTCACATTAGTAGTTGCATCAACTTTCGTGACTTTAACAAAGTGCCACTGAAAGATGATTTCCCTTTCCTAATCTTGCTATGATTGTTGACTTGATTCTATGCCATGCACTGTTTTCTTTCATGGATGGATTCTTGGGTTACAACCAAATCCTTATTAATACCCTCAATCAATATAAAATTGCTTTTACAACTCCTTGGAAAATATTATATTATGTGGTCATGCCCTTTGGTCTAAAGAATATGGGTGCGACTTACCAACAAGCTATGACTCATTATATTCCTTGACTTAATTCATAATATCCTTGAAGATTATGTCAATTACTTTTTGGCCAAATGCATTTTGTGGAAAGATCACACACATAACCTTCATATTATCTTCGAACACCTTCATCTATACAAGATGCATTTAAACCCTACTAAATGTGTCTTTGGTGTAGATAGTGGCAACTTCTTGACTTCATTGTTCTTATTGAATGGCATTATAGTTGACATGAGAAATATTGATGTGATTGTCAACATCCCACCTACAAAAAATATTTCACAACTTTGTAGCTTTCAAGGCAAAACACATGCTATTCATCAATTTATTTCTAAATTGATGGATCATACATTTCCTTTTACAAATCTTATAAAGGACATTCATTTCTCTTGGAACTAGGATTTCCAAAAGGATTTCAAATATTTAAAAGCTTATTTGACTAGTCCTCTTATCTTAATGCCTACTATTTCTAGGTGTCCTCTAATTCTTTACACTTCCTTTTCATCTCATAGTGTGGCCATTCTCTTGGCCCAAAATAATGATGAATGTAGGGAATATGTTCACTATAATAGTCACACCTTATTTGATTATGAAATACTTTACACTACACTCGAAAAGTAATATCTTGCTTTAGTATTTGCTACTAGTAAGTTGAGATGTTACCTTCTCCATGTGGAAACACATGTTATAATAAAATTTTATCCTCTTAAACATTTATTCTATGGAATATATCTATCAAGACACTTAGATAAATGGTCAATCTCTTAACCAAATTTAACTTGAAATTTGTTTCACAAAATCAATCAAGGGTCAAGTTGTTGCTCATAATTTAGCTAACACTCCTTCACATTCTTTCTCTACTATTGATGAATTCCTTGATGATCATATTCTTTCTGTAGTGTTGATCACCCATGGGAATTGTTCTTTGATGGATTGAGGTGTTGAACTGGCTTCGAGGTTGGTGTTATCCTAGTCCCTTCTTCAAGAAAGCCAATTCCACTTTCCTTCTATCTTAATTTCCTATGTATAAATAACATCATTGAGTATGAAGCCCTTATTGTTGGCTCACATGTCATGATATATCTAAACATCAAAATTATTCACATCTATGGCAATTATTAACTTATTATAAGACAAGGCATTGGTTCATACCAAGCAAATCAAGACAAAATTTCTTACTATCATGACCTCGACTTATCTCTTCTTAATGAAATTTCCTTCTTTTCTATTGAACTATCTTGCATAAGCACAATTTCCATGTAGATGCAATGGCCAACACTTCTTCCCTTGTACCCTTTGATGATTCGATGAGTGAATATTATTTTATAGTTCACACTTTGTCTTTACCTACTATTGTGGATAGTCCTTTTGACAAGCTATTTTCTTATGCTATCAATTTTGAGGAATGGTATTTGTATACATTTAATTATTTGCATGATGGTATATTTTTAAATAATTCTTCTAAGAGTTCTCAAACAAGAATTCAAACATTTGCAACACACTAAATTATATTTTGTAAGATATAATATCGACGAGGTTATAATGAACTTCTTGTTTATTGTTTAACAAAATTTGAAATCCGTATTACTCTTCAAGAAGCACATTTTGGTGCTTATGGAGGTCATTTTTGTGGGCAATCACTAATTCAAAAAATTCTTTATATGGGATATAATCAATACACAATGGAGTAAGGCTCTTTTTCCTTCATTAAGAAATTCCTTCAATATTAGCAACATGGTAATTTAATTTGTACTTCAGCATAGCAACTTCATGCCCAAAAATATCTATGGTAATTTTCTATTTGGGGATTGGAACTAATAGGAAAAAATTCTTCCCCTTCTTCTAAATGTCACGTCTTCATCATTACAACTACAAATTACTTTATGAAGTGGATTGAAGTCTTTCCCCTTCGATCCATGACTATTGAAGTAATTTGCAAATTCCTACTCAATAATATCATTTCTTGATTTCGACTTCCTTTCACCTCTGTTTTTAGTAATGGTACTTCCTTTAAAAACAAGGAAGTAAATAAATTCCTCAATAAATTTCATATTCAACAACATTTTTCTACACCTTATTACCCTCAATCTAATGGTCAGGCTGATGCTTCTAACAAAATAATCAAGCAAATATTTTATAAAACTATTAACAAACATGGGAAGGATTGACATCATTTTCTTATGAATTCCTTGATGATAAAGCAATTAAGCAACACAAATGCACACATCCGTGCACAAAGAACACCAGATTTATGTGGAAACTCATACCAACTATTAGTTAACTATCACTAAACAAACATTTCACATATATATTTTTTGAAAATACAAATCCTTTGTTTTTTTTTTTTTTGGCCCCATAAGCCATAGGTGGATTTCCTTTTGCATGCAATAACCTCTTTTTGTTTCGAAGTAATTTTAGAAGCGTAATGTGATACTTTGTTTGACAAGGGTGATTCCAATATTCATGCCACCCACTTTTTCCAGTAGACTGTAAATTAGCTTTCCTCCAAGATGGCCTGGAATTTGCTAAACTCACATTTTTCCAGAATTACCCTGTCAACTTGTATGTCAAGTGTGGGGGTTTGGTGGATGCTCGTAAAGTTTTTTGACGACATGAAAGAACGAGACGGATTCTCATGGAATGCCATTATTGCAGCTTACAGAAGACATGGGTTTCCTCACGAGGCATTGGCAATGTTTCACCAAATCCAGAGAATAAATGTTCAACCTGATCAGTTCGCCTTTGCCAGTATACTCCCAGCCTATGCGAAAATAAGAGCTTTGGATCAGGGTGTGGATATCCAGCAAAGCATAATGGAAAGGGGGATTTTGTCAGATTTAGTAGTTGCGAATGCCTTGGTAGACATGTATGCAAAATGTGGAAGCATACACGGGGTACGTGAGGTGTTTGATAAAATGTTCGAGAAAAATGTGGTCTCATGGAATGCGACGATTTCAGGATATGCACAAAATGGTGTTATTAACAAGGCTTTAAGTGCTTTTCAAAGAAATGCCTCAGCCTGATGTCATCTCATGGAGTGCCATAGTTGCAGGTTACGCACAAAATGGGTACTTCGAGAAGGCTCTGGATGCTTTTAAGCAAATGCAATTGACAGATTTAAGGTCGAACTTCACAACCTTTGTTAGCATCCTCTCAGCATGTTCCAAAAGGGAGGATTTAGAACAGGGTATGGTCATTCATCAAAGCGTAATCAAAAGTGGATTGTTATCCAATGTCCAAGTTGCAAATCCTGATAGACATGTATGCAAAATGTAGAAGCCTACATAAGGCATGTGAATTGTTTGACAAAATGATGCAAAGAGATGTGGTCTCTTGGACTGCAATGGTTGCAGGATATGCACAAAAGGCTTTTCAAAGAAATGCCTCAACCAGATGTCATCTCATGGAATGCCATGGTTGCAGGATATGCAAAAAAATGGATTAATTGAAAAGGCCTTGGAGGAATTCACACAAATGCAATTGGCAGGTCTAAAAGACTGAAACCAAACTCCACAACCTTTTCCAGTGTTCTCCTAGCCTATGCCAAAATGGGAGGGTTATAACTGGGTATGCACATCCATGAAAGCATAATTGAAAGTGGATTGTTGTCAAACATCCTAGTTGTGAATGCCCTGATAGACATGCATACTAAATGTGGAAGTATACAAAAGGCACATGAGATGTTTAGGAAAATGCTTCAAAGAGATGTGGTGTCATGGACCACATTGATCGTAGGATATGCACAAAATGTGTTGGTTGACAAGGCCTCGGAAAATTTTAAGAAAATGCAATTGGCAGGTGTAAAGTTAGCATCCACAACCTTTTTCAGCATCCTTCTAGCATGTGCAAAAATTGGAGCTTTAGAGCAGGGTGTGAACATCCATCAAAGTGTAATTGAAAGCGGATTTTGATCATATGTTATTCCAAATGCCTTAATAGACATGTATGCAAAATGTGGTGGCATTCACAAAGGCATGTGAACTATTCGACAAATTTTCTCAAAAAGATGTCATCTCATGGAATGCCATGGTTGCGGGATACGCACAAAATGGCTTGTGCAAAGATTCTCTTGAAGTCTTTAAAATAATGAAGCACTATGGAACATATCCTAATCATGTAAGCATCACTTGTGTGTTATATGCATGTAGGCATGAGGGTCTAGTGGATGAGGGTTGTGAATACTTCATTGGCATGAATGATTCTTATAGCATTATGCCTATGATTGATCATTATGTGTGCATGGTTGACCTTTTTGGTTGTGCTAGTTATCTTGAGGAAACTCTAAATTTTGTCATAAAAATGCCAATTATACCTGTGGTGGTTGTGTGGGCATGTTTCCACAGAGCCTATAGATCATATAATAAAATAAGGTTAGGAGTATTTACAACAACTCTTCTTTTTGAGTTGGATCCTAAAAATGCTGCAACATATGTTCTTTCAAACATCTATGTAGATGTGAGCAAGTGGGGTGAGATTCATACTGTAAGGAGATTGATATAAGATAAAGGAATTAAAAAGGTTCTTGGATGTAGTTGGATTTGTAGACATGTAAAATTGACTTAACACCTATCACATTTCAGAATCAACTTGAAACATCTCGAAACATCTTAGAATCAACTTAGAATGTCTTGAAACATCTCATAATCAACTTAGAATGTCTCGAAACATCTCGAAATCAAATCAAAACATCTCAGAACATCTCGAAATCAACCTTGAACTTCTCGAATAAACTTAGAACATATTAGAACATCTCAAAATCAACCCATAATGTCTCAGAACATTTTGAAACATCTCAGAATCATCCCACGACATCCCAGAACATCTCGAAATCATCCCACAACATTCCAGAACATCACACAACATCAAACAACATCCAAAACCCTAATTTCCTCTATTAATTGAATAATACAACATTATTTAATTAATCCATGTTTTCACCATTCTCAACAAATTAAATAAATTTTGTTTACTTAATAGTCTTAAAAACCATAATTCTACGTTAATTAAATAAAACAACATTATTTGATTAATTCACGTTTCATCATTTCAACCAATTAAATAAAATACATTTATTTAATAAAGTCCTAATCCCACTTTGTTTCATCCTGATTAATTAAATGACACCAAATATTTAATTACGTTGCTAAATCACTTTATTCTCCTAAGTCAATTAAATTATTAAATCATAATAATTTAATTATGACACTTTCCCTCAAAAATTTGAATAATCAAATCAAACTATTCAAATCAATTATCAAAAATCAAATCAAACTAATGCAAATCTATTTGCAAAAGTCAAACTTGATTTGCACATTCAACTCCAAAAAGGAATTAATTACTTAAATCAATTAATTCATATTATGGGTTGCTAATTGAGCAAATCTAATTTGCTAACTCAACCATCTAATTTTCTAACTAAGCCATCAATTTCCTAACTAAGCCTTTACTGATTAATCAATTCCTGATTGATCAATCTAAACCCTGACTAGCCAATCTATTCCTCAATCACACAAATTGTGCAATCAACTTTGCACCATCTTCTCATGTCTAAATCCTCTCAACACCTTTTGACTA
Source organism: Sequoia sempervirens (assembly GCA_007258455.2). Taxonomy (NCBI): domain Eukaryota; kingdom Viridiplantae; phylum Streptophyta; class Pinopsida; order Cupressales; family Cupressaceae; genus Sequoia; species Sequoia sempervirens. The sequence goes on from VDFB02075321.1 coordinate 405,446,316, forward strand.
TTAATCTGGATATTCTCCAAACACGATCCTGATCGTCAATTCAAAATCTCTTTTTCTATATAACAAACCTCTCTCCTCACAAATAAGGATTGGAGAATCAAAATACCTTATGCAACGAAGTGCTATCAATATCACCATCGATAGAGCTTCCTCATTCCTTTGATCAACCAACATCAAGCTTTTTCACGCACAATGGAGGCTTTGCGGTGATAAGAATAATCCAACATCAGGCGAATACACTCCGATACAGGATGGTAACACTATGCTTATTGTTTGCTTTCAATTTGGTAATCATAGATTTCCTAAATGTGGTTTCAATAGCTTAGTTTCATTTTGTATGTGTAGGTTTAGATCTTAGATTAATGTGTTTGATCCTAGTTTAGATACTCATTTCAAGCATGTTTGATCTTGTTTAGCATCTAATGATTTTCCCCCTCACACAGGATTGAAGACTAAAATAATTCACATTTTTCTGTAGTAGGCAATCACATCCATAGACATGAGATCTATGGAGAGTTGGAGAAATTATCTTGGGAAATGAAGCTAGCAAGGTATTTTCCAGATTCAAAACATGTACTTAATGATGCAGAGGAGGAAAAGAAACTATTCCTTTGCTACCATGTAGTGAGAAGTTAGCAATTGAATTTGAATAATTAAACACACCATCTGGAAAAACTATTAGAGTTCTCAAGAACCTTCAAGTATGTGTTGACTGTCACATTGCAACCAAGCTTATCTCCAAGATTGTTGCAAGACAAATTGTTGCGAGGGTGTAAAATCCACTCCGCAGGCACCATAATTTTTTTTGACAATTCACCACCACTACCAACTTAACCGACCCAACATATTCATCTAAATTTGAAGTGATAATTACAAAATTTCGTCATTCACCAAGATGATAACAAATCAACATCACCACGTATATTATGCTTACACTAAAAAGCACCAAACTCCTAAGGATAGGGTCATTCCTATACCTAGACCTAAACATCGAGAGTTCATGGTGACCCTATCTACGTATCCCCTAATGGGAATCAGAGGCTTCGTAGTTCGCCTGACTATGTTAGAGGGAGTTCATTCTGTCCTCTTGCATGAGATCTCTGATATCGATTTTAACCCATGACTATTAATTAAGTATCAACTTAGTCAATTATAAAATAATGATAATAACTTTGTCATCAAGTATTGGGTCCACACCAAACATTACCAAACAATAATGTACAACATTCACAATATTCACAAGGGGTATATCATACCATAATCCCAAAGATCATATAAAATTATTGTCATGAGCATACCTCCATATACACAAGCTAACTAGCTCATACACATTACAAGTGCAATAGTGACTGGATCATACATAGATCACAATACAATGGTGATTACCTCATATGCACATAACAAGTACAATAGTGACTAGATCATATATAGATCATAAGTAAAATGGTGATTAGCTCTTATATACATCACAAATACAATTATGAATGGATCATATACATATCGTAAGTATAATGGTGACTAGCTCATACACATATCCCAATTACATTAGTGATTGACTCCAACATACATCACAAATACACAGTGGCTAGCTTTAGCACATCACAATGGCTGACTAACACATGTCCATAATGCATCCCAGATGTAAAAGAATATTGGTGCATTGCGCACTACATCGTGGGCCCGAGATTTCTATATCCACAAACATTTTTTAAATTAGAAAAATTTGATTTTAGTGCATTAAAAAGAACAACACAAACTCACATTTGATTTTGGTGTTGTTAAAATTGAACCAATTTTAAAATTTCTTAAGTTAGGAACTCTTATTTGATGCTCTAAAAAGAACAAACACAAACTCACATTTGGTTTTGGTGCTATTAAAAATTGAACCAATTTTAAGCTTTCTTGAATTAGGAACTCTTATTTGGTCCTTTAAAAAGGACAAAACAAATGAATTTGTCATTTTGGTGCTCTTAAAATGAACCAATTTTAAGCTTTTCTAAGTTAGGAACTCTCATTTGGTGCCTAAAAAGAACAAAAAAACAAAAAAAACACTTCAATTTTGGGGCTCTAAAAATGAACACATTTTATGTTTTCATAATTAGGAACTTTAATTTTGGTGCATAAAATTAACGCAAAACGATTTTCGTTGTGCTAACGCACGCTAATTTACTTTTGTTGACCAAGTTAGAACCAAGCCTAATTTCTTAGAAACACTCATGTTTGGGCTTTAAAAATGAACAAATGTTTCTTTCTGTTTGCTTACACCATTGCTATCTTAACTGATTGATGTCCTGAATACTTCATATTGGTGCAAATAAAAAGAACAATTTTATTTATGTTATTCACATATTTTTGGGGATAACACCGCTCGAGGTGTTTAAAAAGAATCAATTTGTGATGAAGTGTTTTTTGTGCATGCAGTGTTTGGCAAGCTAAAGTGTTTTATCTTCTCCCCTCACACCATTTGGTGATCTTGGGTGAGCGAAAAAATATTTTTGAGCTTCACATTTTATTTTCAAGTTTTACCTTAGAGAGGGGGTTTGCTTTGAGAAAAATCCCGCGCTGTAGAACTCATTGCAAGGTCTCGAAGCACGTTTACTGGCAGGCTATATCAAAGGTTGCAAAATCATAAGAAAGTAGCTTCAAGCCATGCTAACAACATAATGCACCTAATCCCACACCTTAAGTGGAATGGGAACGGTTAAAGAGTCTTAAGTGGCCATCGGGTGAGTGTCAGATTTTTGCATTCACAGTTATGACTAAGAGCCAATTATTCTAGAAGCTACCCTATTATCCAAAAACATCCTTTTAAGTGGTGCATTAGAATTTACTTCCAAGAAGTTACTTGACAAGTCTAACTACAGGCCCGTGCCATAAGTCACATGTAAAATAATCTCTTTGGAGCATGAAGCAGGCCCACCTAAAAGGATGGTTTCTATCCCCTAGGGTTGTAAATTCTTGTTTTTGTTAAACTTTCCCATTACATTAAAAAACAATCTGAACATCAAATTCTGTGCTTGATTTAAAGAAAAAGAACACATCCAAACAAACACTGGACACGATGGTCAAATCACAAACCCTTTGAATTAGTGTATGCTTTTGAGAGAAGCCCCTTATTTGCACTCCTTGGAGGATTTCCTTCAAGGTTTCTGGATATTCAAGCTTTTATTCAAATCTATAATAAATCAAAGTAAATATTTGGGAACTATGGCTTGGGTGTTGTGATTTCACAACTTAAGCTATAAATATTCAAGTCACACAAAGTCCATGCTTTTGGAGTTAGTCTAGTGATGTTCTATCATTTTCCATACTCCAAAGCATAGAGGAAATGAAACACATAGAGGATACAATTGCCATTTCAACTCACAATCTTGAACATTTTGCTTCAACTTGGGGAAAAAAATCAAAATTGTTTATAGGTTCATTTGTTCGAACTCAACAATTGAAAAACCAGATAGGTCACATAAGTCCTTCATCCATCATTTCCATCCTACTTGTTAGAGATAAAAATCAAGCAAACCATTAGGATCATTCCTTCACTTAGACGTCTATGATATCAATAGTTACTTGGGACTCACAGATAGTACAAGTAAGCTTTCCTACAACATATCCTCTAGACAAGGAAGTGAAATATCGACCCTAGTCCTTCAAGATTTTGATTTCTACAAGGTAGCCACATTCAAAAACAACACTCAAACCTTAGGGTCTTGAGCTTCATAGCAACCATCTCACAATACCATTAAACCTTATGACCATCTGGTGACCAACTACTTCTATTCAACAACTAGGCCCTGTAGCACCAATCCTTCAACCTAGTCTCACATACATTGAAGGTGAACAAACTAACATCATAAGTAGTTTGAGAACCTTCATATTTGAGAACAAAACACCCCGCTAGTTTCTCACCGCATCAATCATCTTAGACGAAGAGGAAGAGAAAGCAAACATAACAGTTGAAAGAGCCATGTTACCACCACTCGTGTGGCAATAGACATACATCCCTCATGATTTTTGGAAAGCAAAAGATCCTTAGGTTTGGAAAGAGTAGGATCCTTAAGCGGAAATCTATACTTTGGCTCTCAAAGAATCACCCTACCAAAAGGTTTTCCAACTTAGGGTTCTTCTCAAGGAGATATCACAACCATCAAAATTGGCTAGACCATTTCTATTATCTCTTTGCACCAATAGGACACATCTTTTCTAGAGGATAGGGGCCAAGAAAACAATCATAAAAGCTTGGTAGTTATTTATGATAACTACAAGATCACAACACATGAATAAAATGGAAGCAAACAAGAACAACATCAACATCCCACCAAAAAACACCACAAACAGCAGAAGAGACTCATGAGGATATAAACCAAATGACCTTATGATAGGGTATTGAGTATCAAAACACTCTTAAAACATGTCAATATATTACCCAAATCACTCTTATCAAGGGTCACAACATCAAATAGGGCAACATTAGGGGTTTCAAAATCACCATAAAGGAATAAGTCTAGAACATCAAATTGCCCTAAATAAAATTGAGAGAGATTTTGAGGAAATTAAATGAAAATGAAATATGACATATCATCAATGCCTTATTCAAGGTTGGAACATTACATATCCAAAACCAACAAACATTATTCCGCATACACCTCAATATCCATATCAACAACACTTCCAATATCCACAGTATCAAGAAGTTCCATAACACCAAGGTGTACCTCAAGTGCAATATCGAAATGTGCCTCAAACATAGTATCAAGAAGTTCAGTAAAATCAAGAGAAAAACAATCAAGAAAATCCACAGAGGAAAGATTACCAACCAAAAATAAAATTCATCCCTTTGGGAGCAACTTTAGAGGTAACCATGCACAAATTAGTACAACAAGAACTTATCAAAATCAATGACAATCCAACTTATGGTGAACCAAACTTTAAAATTCCTTAGTATAACAAGTACGAACAATGTGAATTCCACAAAATCAAGGGCCATACAATGAAAAAATGTGCTACACTCAAAAATATCATCCAAGACCTTATTGATCAAGGAGAAATAGCTATTAACATTCAAGGGCCAACTACCAATGACAACAATGACAAAATCTCAACCTCAAAAGTTGAAAACAATGATCAAGAGCTATCTATCACTGATCACATTGACAATGTCTCTACATCATCCAGTGAGAAAGAGGACATACATCAATAATTTAATCCCAAGCATGATCAAAATCAATCACCCAAGTCTAGCAATGATTCAGTCCAAGATATATTGACATCATCCAACCTCATGACAATACATATTGACAATCAAGAGACTTTTAATCCAACACCTATACCCAATGCATAAAATCTAAGCCAAGAGCTATCACTCATATGTCCACATTTTAAGAAAATCCAAGGATCCTTTATAGGTAATCCCTTCTTTGAAATTGATCCATGTCAAGAATATGATCCAAAGCATGTCAAAGATAATACCACACAAAGTCAAGATCAAGAATCCTTATCATCAAAATAATATAATGAATTGGTAGATATCTTCCAAGACATCCAAGATTTTCCAAAAGAAGAACAAATCCATACACCAAACACACATACATCTACCCATGCGATGCTTACTCCTAATGGAAATGTAGATGATCTTCATCTAAGACAAGAGTCTCATACTCTTGATATCACGAACAAGGAACAAGAGTCACCTACTCTTAACATCTTTACGCATGGTCAAAGCACAACAAAATCTATAGACATATCTGAAATTGATCAAGAAGAAGCATTAAGATTAGAAACATCTTCCAGGCAGGTTGAAGACATTGAGTATGAAAATATAGAGCACAATATCTTGAAATCAACAAAGATAATGGACAATCCTGAGCAACAAGGCAGTGGGTATACACTAGTCAAAGAAGCACCAATATATTTTGAAGGGCCATCAAAATATGATATTTCACAGGATAAACTTGAAGATATCAATCAAGAAGTTATCCCACCAATGAAGGATCCTATCAATGAAGAAGCCATCACATTTGAAGATCCACAACAAAGCAAATAAGGATTAGCACCTTGTTTTCAAGGTAAGACATATCCTATTGCAAATAAAATTTCTCAACGGATGCATTATCAAGACATAGGATTAGGCCTACATGAACATGGTATCCTAGCACCAGTGCAGATTATTGGCAATCCTAAGCATCAAGGCCCTAGTTATTCAGTAATTAAGGGATCTAAACATATCAGGGATACCTCTATAATATTGGGGGGAAACTTTATCTAATGCAAGCATCAACATAGAGAGCAAGAAGAGTCCTTATGATGAAATTGCTACCAACACTACAACTATTCATGTCATGAATCGTCATCCACGTATTTTTCCACCCTCTCATTGAAACCAACAATAAGAGAAAAAGCTATACCCAAGAAAGGAACAAGTCATTGAAGCAAAAGAATCAACAAAACAAAATGGAAAAGAAAGATTCAAATGGATACAAAAGCAAAAGCAAGAAAACCATCCCTATCAAACTCCATTAGTCAAAGAAACTATGGGGAAAATCAAAAGGGGAAGTTCATCCATCAAAGAAGTCCAACAATGTAAAATAAAGCTTCAAGAGCAACCTACAAGGTATATCAAGATGTTGGTCCTAATTGAATCTCTATATCCACCCATCATTGCTCATCATCCCAAGTTTGGAGAGTCAAAGATTCCAAACTATCGACCAATCCATCTAAAAATCATATCCTTTAATGCATTTTTCCATCCATGATATCCAAATCTCACATTGACCATGTGTTGGAATCAACTCTTTATCATAAGGACTTTGAGGAAACTCTATCGTGATGTATGCATCAAGGTAAGGTTAACTCCAATATCGACAAGGAAGATAAGGATTATTAGGGGATACTTTCATAGCAAAACAACTCATACAAGTAGGATATTGTTGGCATGTGATGACAACAACAACAACCATATCAGCACCAACAACATCTACATTATCACCACTAGGTGGTTTAACATGAGTAGAAAAGTGTCACCATAATGAACACCTAGTAAATAGGCATCTTGTGTGACATCAAAAATCAATATAAAATAAAAAAAATCAAGAAAATAGTTAAGAAAAAATCGTCCTCCAATGAAAACCACTATGGTGGCATTTTGGACAAGTACCATGATGAAAACCTGGAAAACAAGCGTCACGTGTAGAATCAAGCATCTACATGCACCATTTCAGGTGGAAGCATCTCAGCCTATCTATAATAAATCCAATCCATTTTTATCCAAAGCCAACTTATCATGATTTTGACAAATGTTTGGTATACACTTTGCAATTGCTTATGGAAAACATCTTGACATGAGTCACTATCATTGATCCTATCCTATCCAACATTATCTAAGCCATAAGGCATTGTCCAAAGGGACATTCTCTATCCAAACATGTTATCCTATCACAAGCTAATCCATCACCTACATTGCTAGACACTGGGGGAAAGTACTTACATCTTGCTTTAGAATAAATCTTGATCTATGTCTTTTAGCTCACACTATGATCTAGGCATCATCCCAACAACAAGGTATCTTTCCAATGCACTATTAGGGTAACCTTCAAACAAACCAACAACATCAACAAGATGTGCCACATGGTACCCTTTCCAACAACAAGGTATCCCACTAACACACTATCAGGGTAACCTTCGAAAAAACTCGTCCCAAACAACAAGGTATCCCACCAACACACTCTCATGGTAACCTTCAAAACAACTCATCCCAAACAACAAGGTATCCTGCCAACGCACTATCAGGGTAACCTTCGAAACAGTTCATCCCAACAACAAGGTGTACCACCAATGCACTACCAAGGTAACCTTCAAAGATACCAATAATGCAGATTATTCCTTCACTCGAAAATTCAAAGATATCAACATCTACTTGAACCTCACAGCATTCAAATAGATTTCCCTCAACATATCCTCTAGAAAACAAAGTGAAATATCAATCCAAGTTGTCAATATCTTATGCCCCAAGCAAGAGGGTAAAAATACAAAAAAAAAGGAAAAAGGATAAAAAAGAAAGAAAACAATTCATACCAACAACAAGGTGTACCACCAACACACTATCCAGGTAACCTTCAAAGATACCAACAACGTGGATTTTTCTCACTCGAAAATTCTAAGATATCAACATTTACTTGAACCCTATAGCTAGTTCAAGTAAGCTTTTTCACAACATATCCTCTAGAACACAAAGTGAAATATCAATCCAAGTTGTCAACATCTTACACCCCAGACAAGAGGGTAAAAATCCAAAAAAAATGGAAAAAAGTAAAAAAGAAAAAAGAAATAGCTAAACACCCTAGGTAAGAGGGTAAAAATCCAAAAACATTAGAAAATTACAAAATCAAAAAAAAAAAATCCACAAAATAGCAAAAATAAAAAACATTTGAAAAACATTAGAAACAAAACAACATCGTTGGTTTATTCCTTCACTCAAACAGTCTAAGATATTAACATTTGCTTGAACCTTACAACTAGTTCAAGTCAATTTCTTGCAACATATCCTCTAGACACACAAGTGGAATATCAATCCAGGTTAACAAGGTTGTTTTCCAAAAACAATTTATGCTTTGAGTCAAATGGTCAAACTACGTGGTCTCTGCATGTACAACGTAGGCAAGGCTTAATAGCTCCCGAGACTCTAGGTTAGTCCCTTGAAAAAAAAAAACATCATAAAAAATTAGAAAAATTAAAAAAAAACCCATCTCATCCATCAAAATCCGCAATAAAACATCACCCATAATAAACAAATCATCACATTTACCCTTTGACAAAACAAACAAAACAAACAAAGCAAACATCAACAATTGGAACCTTCAAGTAAACGATCACAAAGAATTGGATCACAAAATAGATTGAAACAAAGCCAACTATCAACTACATATCTTTTTGACAATTAACCAACAACATCTTGAGATATGCCTTAACCTATTCGTTCCTACGATAGACATGATCAACAACGGATAATAGACCCACCCCAAATAGATATGGCAAGTATATAACAACATTTTTTTAATCTTTTTGTAGTCTTATTTTTGTGATTTATTTTATTGACTCATTCCTAGGATCAACAATGGATAATAGACCCACCCCAAACAGATATGTCAAGTGATATAACAACATTGTTTTATCTTTTTGTAGTCTTATTTTTGTGATATAACAACATTGTTTTATATTTTTGTAGTCTTATTTTTGTGATTTAGAGAAGAAGGAATGAGGGAAATTGAGCGCCATTTCAATTTTATATTTGTAAGATATCTTTGTAATATTACCATGGTGAATACTTGCTTTATTGAGAGTAGGAAAGTTGTATTAAAATAGTTCATGAAGCGGTTGCATGTTAGGTGTTCTATACCTCTGTGTGTGACTAGTTTGAAATGTTTTTAACGCAACCCAACCCTATACTTTAAACAAAGTTTTCATATGTCTAGTATGAACAAATATACTCTTTGTTTGTTGAGTCAAAGTCCACACAATAGATACAAAAGTCACCTTGGTTATTAATACCCTAGTGCATTGTATTTGTTTGCTACATCAAACAAGATTGTTCAAAACTACAAAGTCTCCAAGAAAAGTGAAAACAATACTCATCACTACTAACAACATCAAATTTCTATCTACCATAATCGACATTTCTTCTAATTAACATCATATTTCTATCTATCATCTATATTTCTTCTAATTAACATCATATTTTCTATCCATCATCAATATTTTTTCTAATTAACATCATATTTCTATCTACCATCTATATTTCTTCTAATTAACATCATATTTTCTATCCATCATCAACATTTCTTCTAAGTCAACCCTGCATAGCAATATCATTGGTACCATCTTGCATCCATAATGTCATCAATAAACATCATGATGATAATAAACCAATAAAAACATCATGTATGGGGCATTCATTCATATATCGACACCATATAAACATCATGGATCACAACATCATATGATTCATTCATTCACATAACATACATCGTCATATATCATCATCACATAGGCATAAAATGAGGATGAATCAAAGAAGGTATATCTCATATATATCATCATCAAGAAAGGGAGTACATCATCATTAGTGAGATAAGTGTGATAGGAAAATACAAAATCATAATATCTATATGAGGCCTCGACTGGGAAGATGAATATATATACAAAACACATGTATACAATAGGCCTTTGAGCAATAAATAAATGAAAATCAAGTACAAAAACTAAGACCCCAATAGGAATGACATAACTCTATAGACCACCAAAATGATCTAGCTGTTTCACAGTCTGATCACCTGCACCACCACCTGCACCATCACCACCATCACTCACAACACTAGGCTCTCCGAACCATGGATGTCGAGCAGCCCTAAGAATGCTAGCATCATATAGGGTCTGATAGTAGGTGGACCTTTATAAATAATGATCACGCTCTACCCTGAGAGTATCTCTCTCTGTAATAAGCAATTGTACCAGAGCTTCTGTAGCATGTTGTCGAACACTCTCGCTATCTCACTCAGATCTCAAAATATCTATCTGAGCCTCTTTAGCCTGTCATTGTGCTATCTCTGCATCTCTGGTAGTAGTCATCTGAGCTAACAGTATGTATCCATTCGTAGCTAGTGGAGGAGGACTCATAACCTGTCTATGACCCTGCACCTGAGGTGGGTGATCATCCTGACAACCCTGTGCAACATCGCATCAGGCTCTATCCAACTGCTTTGTGAGAACCTCAATACACTGTCGCTCCCCACGATGACTTGTAATACTTGATCTGCCCAAAGAGGGATCATCCCTAGGATTAGTAAGTCTCAATGACCTGTGTCATTCCCACCACTCATCATAATCAGGAGAAGTACCTGGATCTGCTAGACCAACTGGCCAACCCCAACCAACTGGGGAAAGTGCTCTAAACTCAACAATAGCAACATCTATATCTGCTTGGAGACCCCATACACAAACCTCCCAAGTGGTCTGACCAAAACGAGCCTCATAAGCATCAATAACTTGACCCTATATCTCTCCAAACTGGTGACATACTCGGTCCAGTAAGTAACTCTCTAGCACAAAATGAGAATGAACAATCAACCAACGGGTTTGTCGATGATAAACAAGATGATTTGAATCCTTTGTCCAAGCCTCAAAACCCATATAAGGTCTCCACACAAAACTAGGCATATCATTGAAAACTTAGCGCCAATAAGGAAGATCCCCGGGATAGGTATAGTGCATGAAATCCTCATAGTGATAGGAGTACAAATCATCAAGATAATGATCATATATCCTGTTTGGTCGAGTAACTGCAATATGCTCCCACACCCAAACATGCAAGAGTGAAACACTTGTGGAAATAGATTTCTTGCCTCGATACATGACCTCTGCATATCTTTGTACAGGTGGGCAAGAAGACACACACCCCAAGCATACCTCGTCCCATGCTCAAGCATACTCTCAATAAATACATCCCATCCCATGAGAAACTGTTGACCTCATCTATCAGGAACAACTAGTCCTGAAATCAAACCGCATAAGACCAACGAAACAGGATCTGCATTGTTAGAAAACTCAGACAAATCAATCTTTGACTGGTGTACCTCCAAGTGTCTAGCATCTAACACTCGCTGCATGGCACATGTACCGTTTCAAATATGATATGTAACCAGCTCCTCATGAATAGCAAGGTGAAGTATCCTCCAAACATCCTCAAGAGTAACAATTGCCTCTCCTGTAGGCAAATGAAATGAGGACATCTCTGAATGCCACTGTTCCACAAGTGTAGTCATCATTGCGGTATGAGTCCTGATATGAGGCATGTAGAAAATGTAACGCAGTCCAATGATATCAAGAAAGTCTCGCTCCAACACACCAAAATGGGAAATCAGATCAAACAAGTGTCGAGGACGTCTCTCCCTTGGTTATAGTGCTTTGAGGCCAACCTTCAATCATTTTAAACCCACAATATTAGGGTTTCACTCTAAATAGGTAAAGTGGCATGAAATGACACAAAACATGATGATAAATGACATTTAGGATGAAAAAAAAACACATGCCAAGGTTATGAGCAAATGCTAAAGTCAAATGCAAGGGTTTTGAGCAAATGCTAAAGTCAAATGCAAGGGTTTTGAGCAAATGCTCAGAAAACACCAAGCAAAAGCGAGCTTTTTAGACAAGTGCGAGCTTTTCAGTCAAAGGCAAGGAAACAAGGGTGAGGATCTTGGTCAAAGGTGAGGTTTTAGGACCTAGAGCAATCAAAAGCAATCTTTTCAGTCAAAGGTGAGCTTTTAGGGGGTGATCCCACAATAGTGGTTTACACTTTTTGGCCTAACTAGACACTGATATTTTTTTTTTAACACAATCTCCATATTCGGGCACCTATAGCGATTAAACCGTAAGGAATTTGAAGATGATGTAAACTAGAGTCTTCTCACATTTTGTCTGTAGATTCTAAAAATATTTTTTTCAATTTTTTTGGAATCAGATTGCACTTCTTTTTCCATCTCCCACAAAAATTGGTTTTTTTCAAAAAACAACATTTTTAAAAGTGACGCACACCGTATAACGCATAACTTTTTTTCCATGAAGGATAAAATTCCAATTCTTTCAAATTTAGATTTCTAACTCTAATATATAGTGCTTCCACTTGGTTAGATAGTTTTTATTGAATATTTTTTCTTTAATCAAGTTTTGAAGTCAATCAAATGATAATTCAATAGCATCGTATAACGCATAACTTTTACTGTATGTATCAAAATTATTCTCTTTTTTTTTTTGTTGGATCAAAGACTTCAATATCCGGTGCACTCATATTTTTAAATTTTTTTTTTATAATCTTCTATTTTTCCACTTGTGCAGAACATAGATTTTTATTTTCGATGAAAAACCTATATTTAATAAAACTTAAAGAATAGATAGATAATAAAACCAAAACATACTAAAATTATATTCATTGGATAGCTCGTTCTAAAGGCTACTCGATTCCAAGTTTGGTTTCTAAATATTCCCCCATTTTCATCCTCAACCGGAGCTTGAAAGCGTAAAATTTTAGGTTTTTTGTGTGAACAAATTAAAAAATTAGGGAAAAAGGGGGTTCGCTAGAACCAGGGGGGTTCTAGCGAACCCCCAGGGTTCTAGAACCTGGTTCATTCGAACCCCCACTAATATGCATTTTTCCTTTGTTTTTGGAAATGTGGGCCCAATAGTTAATGGGTTGCTCGAACCCTAGTTCGGTCGAACCCCTTTATGGTTCAGTCGAACATGTAGGTTCATGCGAACCCCTAAAACCAATTTTTTTGCCATGGGGTCATTTTTTCTCAAATTTCCTTCCTCTTCAAAAGTGTAAACCACTTATGTGGCTTCACCCTAGGTCAAGTGCTTAAATTAGAAGCGAGGTTCTTAGTCAAAGGCGAGGGTTTTAGTCAAAGGCAAGGGCTTCACTATCAAATATGAGGTTTTCACCTAGTAAGTGTGAGGAAAATGAGGCAGATGCGTAGAAATCACAAAAACTTTGCTTTTGACTCAAGAAACTAAGTACACACATAATGAGAACAAAACAAGATGAAAGCAAAAGGCGAGAAGGTACATATCGGGCCACCAATGCCTGAAGGTTGTCCAACCTCCTGAACAAGCTCAAAACGATGTGGGGCTCCCTCAAATCTTGACATTGCTCCTCAAAAACTAACATGGGAAATCCAAAGACAAGAATTAGCTATAGGGTCAAAGCACAAATGAGTCAATTTGAAGCCTAAAATGCCTATATTAAACCTCAAGAAACCCTAATTTTACCTAGGAAACCCTAATTTCTACTTAGGGAACCTTCCTAGTTTCAAATTAAAAGCTTAGAGAAACATTAGAACAAGAATCAAAGGACCTATAGACTTAATTGTTTGACCTAAACACATTGGAATTGAAATAGAATAGAGTCATGAGCCTGACCTTAAAACTTGAAATTTTCGGCCAACCTCTCGAGGGGGCAACACAAAGTCCTACCATCATTCCACAAAACATCGGGGAACAATTTTTTTTTTAAAGTTGATCTTAAAAATAGAATCTTTGAAATAAAGCAACTAGTACTTTGTATCAAAGAGGGGAAAAATGTAGACATGTAAAATTGACTTAACACCTATCACATCTCGGAATCAACCTGGAAAATCTCGAAATCAACTCAAAATGTATTGAAACATCTTGAAACCAACTCAGAATGTCTCGAAACATCTCGAAATCAACTCAGAACATCTCAAAATCAACCTGGAATGTCTTGAATCAACTCAAAACATCTTGAAACATCTCGAAATCAACTCAAAACGTCTTGAAACATCTCAGAATCATCTCACATCTTATAACATGTCAGAATCATCTTACAACATCCTGAAACATCACACAACATCAAAGATATAAAACCCTAATTTCCTCTATTAATTGAATAATACAATGTTATTTAATTAATCCACGTTTTTGTCATTCTCGACAAATTAAATAAATTTTGTTTATTTAATAAAGTCCTAAAAACCCTAATTCTACTGTTAATTAAATAAAACAATATTATTTCATTATTTCACGTTTCATCATTTCAACCAATTAAATAAATTATATTTATTTAATAAATTCCTAATCCCACTTTATATCATCATGATTAATTAAATGACACTAAATATTTAATTATGTCGCTAAATCACTTTATTCCCCTAAGTTGATTAAATCATTAAATCATAATAATTTAATTATGACACTTTCCCTCCAAAATTTGAATAATCAAATCAAACTATTCAAATCAATTATAAAAAATCAAATCAAACTAATGGATCTCTATTTGCAAAAGTCAAACTTGATTTGCATGTTCAACTCCAAAAAAGAATTAATTAATTAAATCAATTAATTCATATTCCTCACCCACTTTCTGATTGACAAAATTATGGGTTGCTAACTGAGCAATCTAATTTGCTAACTCAACCATCTAATTTGCTAACTAAGCCATCAATTTCCTAAGTAAGCGTTGAATGATCAATCAATTCCTGACTGATCAATCTAAACCCTGACTAGCCAATCTATTCCTCAATCACACAAATTGTGCAATCAACTTTGCACCATCTTCTCATGTCTAAATCCTCTCAACACCTTTTGACCATTGATTTGAATATTCTCCAAATGCGATCCTGATTGTCGATTCAAAATCTCTTTTTCTATATAAAAAACCTTTCTCCTCAAAATAAGGATCAAAGAATCAACATACCTTATGGAAAGAAGTGCTATCAAGATCACCATTGATAGAGATTCCTCATTCCTTCAAATGTGTTTTCAATAGCTTAGTTTCATTTCGTATGTGTAGGTTTAGATCTTAAATTAATGTGTTTGATCTTAGTTTAGATTCTCATTTCAAGCACGTTTGATCTTGTTTAGCATCTAATGATTTTCCCCCTCACACAGGATTGAAGACAAATAATTCATGTTTTTCTATAGGAGACAAATCACATCCATAGATAGGAGATCTATGGAGAGTTGGAGAAATTGTCTTGGGAGATGAAGCTGGCAAGGTATTTTCTAGATTCAAAACATGTACTTAATGATGTGGAGGAGGAAAAAGAACTATTCCTCTACTACCATAGTGAGAAGTTAGCAATTGCATTTGAATGATTAAACACACCACCTAGAAAAACTATTAGAGTTAGATCAAGAACCTTCAAGTATGTGTTGACTGTCACATTGCAACCAAGTTTATCTCCAAGATTGTTGCAAGATAAATTGTTGTGAGGGTGTAAAATCCACCCTGCAGGCACTGTAATGTTTTTTTGACAATTCACCACCACTACCAACTTAACCGAACCAACATATTCATCTAAATTTGAAGTGCTAATTACAAAATTTCGTTATTCACCAAGATGATAAAAAATCAACATCACCACATATATTATGCTTATACTAAAAAACACCAAGCTCCTAAGGATAGGGTCATTCCTAGACCCAAAGCTAAACATTGACAGTTTATGGTGACCCTATCTACGTATCCCCTCATGGGATTAGAGGCTTCATAGTTCACTTGACTGTGTTAGAGGGAGTTCATTCTCTCCTCTTGCATGAGATCTCTGATCTCGATTTTAACCCATGACTATTAATTAAGTACATGCAAGCTATCAACTTTGTCAATTATAAAATAATGATAATAACTTTGTCATCAAGTATTGGGTCCATACCAAACATTATCAAACAATAGTGTACAACAATCACAATACTCACAAGGGTATATCATACCATAATCCCAAAGATCATATGAAATGATTGTCATGAGCATACCTCCATATACACAAGGTAACTAGCTCATACACATTACAAGTGCAACAATGACTGGATCATACATAGATCACAGTATAACGATGATTATTTCATATGCACATCACAAGTACAACTATAACTATCTCATTTGCACATCAAAAGTACAACAATGACTAGATCATAAATAGATCATAAGTAAAATGGTGATTAGCTCTTATGTACATCACAAGTACAATTGTGAATGGATCATATACATATCATAAACACAATGGTGACTGGCTCATACACATATCTCAATTATATTATTTATTGACTCCAACATACATCACAAATACATAGTGGCTAGCTTTAGCATATCACAATGGCTGACTAACACATGTCCATAATACATCCCAAATGTAAGAGAATATTGGTGCATTGTGCACTACATCGTGGGTCCTATCTTTTCCTCCGGTATTGTGCATCATCAGACAACTAGGAAGAGGATTTGGTGTATCTCATACTACACCATGGGTCCATCCTCAACCCAACAAGGCCAAGTATACAATCTAACAACTAGGATGGGGATTTGGTGCATCCCATACTACAACACGGGTCCATCTCTACCATAGCCTAGTGGATTCTGACTTCAATTTCCAATAGGCCACCAACGACAAGTCTACACACCCAAAAAGAAGTAGCTCCTAGAATATACCACTTTGTGGCCTTAGTGGTATTTTCAGCTATCTTTTTCACAATCCCATGTAACACTTGGCATCAGTCACTTCCGTGCTTATCAGTGACAGCTAGTGAACCTCCTCACTACAACGATTAGCGTCAGATTACTGTTACCTACACAGATGGATCCCTAATTGTGCAACTGTTACAGTATCATAACCAGGGTATCCAATAGCAACCTTCACCTCCATGAAATAGGTGAGTATCGAGTAGTCCCTAGTGCAATAGCCCTGACATCGGTCATTAGCACAATCCAATGACTTCTTGTCACTGCTCAAATATCTTAGAGGTTCACACTCAGGTGGGTCATACATAACATAAATCATTATCACAATCAACAAATACATGGGACTATACATAGAGACCTCTAGATATGGAGTTGGTTTCCACAACACATAAAAGTTACATAAAACCAACATGAGATGGACTTTACCCAACATATACATATATTCAAATACCAACTATAAAGTAGTCAATCTCTTACATAACTCAAATTAATATTCAAAAGCATATTATGTATTATATACGTTATTAAATTTCCTTAACTCATTCATACCCATTTGGCACCCATTACAACCTCAAACCAAAACCTACTAAAGAGAGAGGGTCAAACAAGTTAGAAACAACCCCAACCCCTGGAGTTATCCCCCTAAACCTTCCCCGTACGGACTTGAGGTCACAAAGGCATCCTTCACCCAAGGACCACCTACGTACCCACTTCCAAATGGATCAAAGTCACATGTAGTTCTCCTTACTAGGTCTCTCAAAGGATTCCCACACACAAAGGTTTCCCATAATCAAGGTTTTGCTAAAACTCCCCCTTAAGGATATCGAGGTATCAGATCAACCTCCACCCATTTTATTTATAGTCCAGTTTGAACATCCTGAATCTCTTATAGATTGTCTTATTGACCTAGGGGCTAGGCTTATTACTTAATAAGAAATTATCTTTGGACTTGCATGACCATATTACGACCATTAGCATATAACTCTCCTTACTTAAATTATCAAAATAATTTCCAATTCAACTCCTCACACACATGTTAAGATAAGTAAGGGGGTGAACTAGTGAACTTTATAACATCTCTATAGCTTTCGTCTAAGAATGGAAAGCCACAGTAGGATGGAAAGATATAATAGTTGTAAGGACATATGCCCAATTTCCATGCTTAGTTGCTCGACATAGTTATGTCTAATAATTTCCCAACTTATTATTAATCACATATATCCCAATGTCGGAGTACACAACCATTTAGAGTTTCCCACAAGGGTTGAATTGCTACTTTATTATTGACCACACATGATAATTATTGTATCAACTTATGTTGAGGCCAATAAGATAGAGGGTTACATATATATTTAGCTTAATGTACATTAATACCCACTTCATACCCAATCCTATTGAATAAAAGTCAAGTTTAAGTACTCCCACTTCCATAACCCAAAACTCATTAATACATAGAATATTGTGACAATGCAATTATTCTTTTCTTCTCATCATTATTGCAAAGCTTATATTTAAGTGATATTATACCAAATCCATTGTAATTTACATGAACAACACAACCCATAACAAAGGTACTCATTTTCACTCTTTTATTTGTGGTTAATAAAGCCTTACCATAATCCCTTGGATTTCACCTCAAATACTTAAGGACTTCCAATTCAACCTGACATCAATATCTATTACATATATACGTCTTTGGTATTGTAAATACCACCATATATAATACAAAAATAAAACTATTCAGCACAATCAAAAGGTATTTATAAACAAAGACATTGCTGCAAGTACGTAGAATATTGTGGATGGTGGATGCTAAATTTTTAGTCATATATGCATGTGGTTATAAGATAAAATAAGACTAAGTTTTGGGCCTTCCTCCATATGTTCGTGTTAGTTTCTTTCATAGATATTTTGTCCAAGTAAGGGAGCGATTGCGTGCAACAAGTCTAAAACTGAAATATGGAGTTATGGTGCATCAGATATGTACACTAGACATGAGGTTATTTGCTGTTACACGTGTCTATTCCTTGCCCAATCTACCACCTGCTATTCTAAAGTATGATTCCTTGAAAAAGAAGTAACCAGGTATGAACAATATACCTGCAGCTTACTAGGTAATCGGGGTAAGAAGAAAATTTTTAGATTGTTGTTTTAAAATTTGGTAATGTTCTAATTGAAAAAGTGATGGCACCTACTCACATGGCAACCACAGTTTCATATATGCACATGAAGTCTCAGGACAACCAACAATTTCTTCACTCTAGTATAATTTCCAAGACATTTTGAATCAGATAGATCCTAATCCTTGGGATCCTTTCAATAATTATTGAATTCCTATGGATTCACTAAAGAAAATGGGGTTGAAGGTAAGAAGGTAACAAAGGAATAATTACAGTGCAGCTCAGATTTGAAGCAATTTAGAGTGGTCCTAATTAGTTTGGTCTCCTTATAGCTTCCGTTACAATCTATTTCACCATAATTGAAAGATGGATATGAAAATATTGGGGTTTTAAGGCTACCAAATTTTCAAACATGAGACAGTTTTTGTAACCTTTAACAACAAAATATTGGTCGTAGAATTTTAAATGAAGGAAATAGTTGTGACTTAAAGCATGGGAAAACTGAAGCCAGCGGATAGCTAAAGCTTTTAAATGAAATTTTAATCATAAAATAATGTAGAAACAAATAGGCAAAAATGAAAAACACAAAGAAGTAAGATGACCTGTAACTATTGTTATTGATGGGCAACGACTATCTAGCCCCAGGAATGCACCAGGGCATGGATGCATCTGCCTCGTTTCTCTCGCTCGCTGTATTTTACGTGCAAACTCTGCCCTCCCTATTAATCGCTATCTATCTTGTTACTTGATTGGTGTTGAATTAATGCTAATGTGTTACTGGTTTGGTCCTTTCACTTTTTCTTAACCGCATTTGTTTATCTTTTATTGCAAGGTACATTTATTTTAACTTTTATATTTTTTGTTGCTTACATTCTTCTTATTTCTTAAGATAGCTTTTCTAGAATCTTTACCAAGAGAACACACACTATAATTAATCTGCGTAAAATTTAAATTTTGAGCCAGTCTTATGTTTGTTCTATAATTATCCTGTCGTGTCTCCATCTAGCTGCCATTTTCTTGTAATCTGCGGTGTCTACAAGTGTTCCTTGTGTGGCCCGCCTGGCCGGAGGCTCCTTGCCCTCGTTTGGTGCGTCCGCCTCCTCACTTACTACTTTTCTGTGCCGCTGCTTACATTTTTCCTTAGTTTTTCCTAGCAACAGAGCACTTTTCAGGGCTTCACTCTCTTTAGCTGTGCACACCACATATACTGGAGTTCTTTCTCTAAATGTTGATGAGGCTCAAGGCGGCTGCAAGAGTGGGTGGAGAGAGTTCTAACACAGAAAACCATATGGAAACAACAAAGCCAAAATCAACTCCTGGTGCCTCAGAAGATGCAGCTGTGGAAGCTCACTCTATGGAATCAGACGACCCAATGCCTGAAGAGCAATCAGGTAAAACCCTCGTAATACAGCTTCCTGATGATATTGTAGAAGTTATTTCAGATTGCCAAAACATAACCCTTATTTTATTTTTCTTACGAGGCATCCCCTCTGAAACTGATTTCTATAAATGGACTTGATTAAATTGGGAAAATTGGGGATGGGAGTTGAAGCCGTAAGAGGCCTAGGAAGAGGTTACATGTCATGCATGTTTAAGTTAGCAGATTATGCTCAAGCTATATTACAATACGACACTTGGGTCATTTGTGGACAAATCTGCTATTTGCAAGCCTAGACCTTCAATTTTCATCCCGAAGGCACGTCTCACTTGCACTATCCCATGTGGATTGAGCTGCCATACCTCAATTTTGCTTTTAGACCTGTTCTTAAGGACATTATGGCATAGTTGGGGAGGGTTATTTGGTGCAAACATAATGTTAACAAATTCTCCAGTCTAAGAGTACATCCTAGGGCTTGTGTGGAAGTAGATCTAAATAAAGCATTGCCAGAAACTATCAAACTGATCGGCCCAGGCTTTGAAATAGATTAGCATGTAGTCTATTTGAACAAGACTAATGCTTGCTTTTATTGCTACAAGGAGGGTCACTTGATTCGTGATTGTCCTGTTAGGAAAAATAAGTCCTCATTGCCTTCTTCAAATTCTACCCTATCTAACAACCACTTGTCTTCTCCAGCTCATGCTCTGTCTCCTTCCACCGAACGCCCCTCACATGCCCCCAAGAATTTACCTTTCTCTTCATCTACCCCTAATAGTCTTTCTAATGGCCATAAGGAATCTACCCCCTCTTTTAAGGATGTTGTCATGTTGGATGGTTGGACATTGGTCAAGAAAAGGAAAGGGCCACTAGCTTCGTCCTCTATCATTTCTTTCCCTTCTCCCAATACTCGAGTTTCCTCTTCCCCTCCTCGCCACTCGTCTCCTCCCCACCATTCATCTCCTTCCCACCACTCCTCCACCTCGCTCCCCCTGCCACTCTTCTCCGTCACCTTGCTCCCAAGATTCTTCTCCCACCTCATCTTTCTCCTGTCAACATTCAAGATCTCCTTCCTCCAACTCTAAAGAACGTGATGCTAAGGACTCAAATTTGACTCTTGATAATAGTTTCAGTGTGCTTCCCCAAGCTGATGACCCCTCTCTTTCTCTACATGAATTGTAAAATCCTTTCTTGGAATGTACGAGGGATCTCTCTCCCCCCTCGCAAGTACAAGGTGAAGGATATGGTCATGAAGTGGAAGCCAGATGTTCTTTTCCTCCAAGAAGTTAAAGTCAATAGTATTAAGCTTGAGGCTTCGCTATTCAATATTTGGAAAGCTGCTAGCTTTTTGCATACTTCCCATCAAGATGGAAGAGGCGAGGATGTTATTGGATTTGCTCCATGGGTTGCTAAGCATATCATTAGTAAAGGTGAGCACCCTTCTCATAGTTGTGTTTGGGCTTTCATTTTTATTAATGGTCAACTCATTGGATTTTGTTCAATTTATGCTCCCAACTTCACTAAAGACCGAATTGATCTTTGGAATTGAATGTCTAATAACCTCCCAAATGCTGATTGGATTTTAGGGGGTGACTTCAATATGGTTGAACACTCCCATGATCACAGCTGGTCTAGACAATTTAATCTCAGCTCTGATGAATTTGATAGTTGGTTATTCTGCCGAAATTCCTTAGGAGTGATAGATCCCATCTATGACAAGCCTCCCAATCAATCCAAAAATTGGTTTACTTGGTCTAATTGTAGAATTGGAGAGGACAGGAAGATTCAGAAGGCCTTTATGTTCAGGTGGATTTTTTTGCCACTCTTTCTGATCATTATCCTATTATTTGTAGTATATACTCGTCGTAAAGTTCAAACAACAACTCTCTTCCTTTCAAATTAAATGTTTCACATCTAAAGAATCCTGCTTGGCTTGCTGCTCTTGCGGGGATTTGGAACTCTTTCTCTAAACCTGATGAAGGGGAGTCATGGATTGATTGGTGGTGCACGACCATTACTCAATGCACTAACTTTTTAAGATCCTTTGGCAAGAAGATGGCTTGGAAATGTAAATGTAAGGAAAAATCCCTTCAAGGAAAACTTTCCCAAGCTAGAAAACGCCTTAATGATGATCCTAGCAATATTAGAATTCAAACTTCTATTGCTGCTGCAAAAGCTCAATTGCGTAAACTTAACAATTACAAAGGGCAAGGAACCAAAATTCGATCTAGACTGCACTAGATAAAAGAAGGCAATAAAGACACTAAATATTTCTTTAATTATCTCAACTACAAGCATAAAAAGGAAAAAAATTGTGTGATAAGGGATGAATCCAATGTTCTTTAGTCCAGTCCTTTTGATATATGTAATATCTTCAAACGATTTTATGAAAATCTATTCAAAGATGATCAATGGCAGGATATTCAACAAACCCTTGAGGATATGGTTAAAACTTATATTCCTACCAAAATAGACTCTGATTATAGTCAATATCTAGATATAATTTTAACAATAGAAGAGCTGGAGAAGGGCCTCTTTTTTATGGCCCCTTATAAAAGTCTCGGTAGTGATGGCCTTCCTATGGAATTTTACCAAGCTATGTGGCAACACATTAAGGATGATTTTTATTGTTTATATCTAGAAGCTTTTAAAAATGGATCATTGGGCCCTATTATTAATGGCGGCATAATTAAACTCCTTCCTAAAGGGAAAAGAGAAGACTCTATTTCTGGTTGGCATCTTATCACTCTTCTTAACACTTAATACAATATTATAGCAAAAGCCTTGGCCATAAGGATCAAACCAGTGGTGAAAAGAATTGTTCGAGCTAAGCAAACTGGATTCATTGTTGGAAGATTCATTCTTGATAACCTTATGTTAGCATGGGAGACTTGTGCATGGGCTCAACAATCTACTCAAAATGCTCTTTTGATTAAACTTGATTTTGATAAAGATTATGATAGAATCCACTAGAGCTTTATTCTTAAAATTCTTGATTGGTTGGGTTTTGGATCCAAACTTCAAACTCATGTTCAAATGCTATTTAGAGATGCTAATTCTTAGATTATCATCAATAGTGTGATGAAAAATCCTTTCCCTTTACAAAGATCTATCCGGCAAGGTTGTCCATTGGCTCCTTATCTTTACGTCCTTATGATTGATGCTTTGGGTTATTTACTTCAAGGTTCTCATGATATGAAACTGATCATAGGAATATCTATTTCTGATAACTCTACTATTATTAATTCTCATTATGCTGATGACAACCTATTTTTCTCCAAAATTCTGAACAAAATATCTCCAACACTATGGAAATTCTTGATCTTTACTTCGCTGTTTCAGGGTCTAAACTTGCACATGATAAAACATAATTTTTGATGACTCAATCTGGTTCTTCTCCCCATTGGATTCCCCGTGAATGGAAACAAATTAAGCATGGGGAAATAATGAGATATCTTGGTATACCTTTTGGTATTGGAGTTTCTCTTTCTGACATGTGGAATTGGTACCTCAATAAAGTCAAGAATAAGCTATTCAGCTGGGGAAATAAATTTCTCTCTTTGGCTGGGAAAATACAAGTTTCCAATAAAATATTTCTTGCTATGCATGTTTATTACTCTTCATGTTGGATGCCATCAAAAAAGGGGTATGATGATTTAATCAAAATTATCTGTTAGTTTCTATGGGTCAAATGGGATGACAACAAAGGATTTATCTCCACATCATGGGCTCATTGTATTCAACCTAAATGAAAAGGTGGCTTGGGGCTGTTAGACCCAAGAACTCAAGGATTTTGCTTGGATACCAAATGGATTATCCAAGCTGTCCATGGGAATGAACAGTGGAAGATTCTAATACAAAATCGTATTAACCTTGCTGCTGTCAAAGGAAAATGGCAGCATGTGGGTTGGCTTGACAAAATCCTTCATGCATCTTTTTCCTCTATAAAAGCTTCCCCTCCCCTCCAATCTATTTGGAGAGCTTGGAAACACACTTGTCATCTTCTAAAATGGAGAGATAACTCACTTCAACATGGATTCAACTTCTCTACATCCTCCATTTGGTGGAATAAGCATATTCTCTATCAGGATTAGCCTCTTGCTTTAATTTTTCCAAAACATTCCTATTCTTTGTTAAAAAAAGGGGTTTATAATGTTGGAGATCTTTGGGATTTTCATATTATGAGCTGGTTGGCATGGCACTTTGTCAAAGCTTGGTTTAATCTTAGCAATAAATACAAGGTGTTTCTGATTTTTGTTCAGTCTTTGGTTCTGATTGATCTAACCATGAAAATATGCACTCCTATCCATTGTAACTTTTACAAAGATTGGTTATGGATGTCCACATATCCTTTTGTTTTCTTTCCTCTGAAAAAGGCCTACTTGTAGTTGCTTCCAAATTTGTTCTTAAGATCTCAATTGAATTCCAAGTGGAATCGCAGGTTTGGTGAAAATTTTTGGGCTAAATTATCTACTCAGATTTGAAAATCTAAGGTTAATACAGAAGCTCAATTAATTGCTTGGAAGGTTTTACATTGCAAACTTCCCATTGAGGATAGGTTGAAATGTATGATGGTCAAACTAGTTAATTGTCCCTTCTGTCAAAGGAAAGAAAATATAAGGCATATTTTTTGGACATGCCAATCTGTTAAAAGGCAATGGAATATGGTTTTTAATGACTTACCAACTATCTTTGGGCATCAGTTAAATTGGAAAGAAGCTCTTCTTGGGGTTGGGTTGTATTATAATATCATTGCTGATGGAGTTAGACATGTCATTTGATCTTATATATGGAGAAATAGGTGTAAAGCTATCTTTAATAACTACATAGTTCACCAGGGAGCTGCATTTCGTGGGCTTTACTCATACATTTTTTATTGTCTGATTTCTCTTTTTTCTCATTTGCAGGCCAAGGCTGAGAAGAACTTAAGGATTGAATTTCAAATACAACATATCAAACTTCACATTAACCAACTGCTTCGTAAACGAAAGATAATGATAGCTCAGGGTCTAAACTCCTATTTTCAAGACTGATTCTCTTCGTTGTTCATCATTGATTCATGTTGCTTGTTAATGTTTCATTGTTGTTGCCATGTTCTCAAACTGCTGTACGTGTTATTGATGGCATATTATTGATGACATCCTATTTCAAGACTACTGTAACTATTGCTGCAACTCTTAGTTATGTACTTGTTATTGCTGTAGCATTTTTTGGGGCTCCTTGGTGTCTTTTTCATGTTTTGGGTGTATTTTTTAATGTTGTAGCAGTCTTTTCTACTGCTGTCCTATGGCTGTAAGTTTCTTTTGCACTTTCTTACTGCACTCTCTTTGAAATTTGCATTACTATCAATATAAAAAAAAGTTGCAGTTAGTGCTAACTGTGCACTAACTGCATTCTAATAGAAGTGATCAACATTATTTTTGAAGATCACAATAAGGTTATGAAAATATTTTATGTTATTTTTTGAGACAATGTTAATAGAGAAGTTATAGAATTTCTTATTGATATTTTAAAATTTTAGAAAATTAAAGATATAATATTTTAATAGTTCATAATATTTTTTAATATCAAACTTTTTTATCACTCTATGATACATCAATTGAAATAATTATTTGCTATTAAAAACTTCCAAAGATTTCATTTTTTCATTAATTAATTTAATATATATATATTTTTTTATTATTATAATATTTCTATGTATTATATTTAAAAAATTATAATAATATGAAATTTATTAGACAAAATAATTTTATTATAATTTGTATATCTTTTAGCATTGCTCTTCTTTTACAATGATATATCAAAATATATATTAATAAAGAAATCTTTATATAAGAAATAATAATAAAGTTATTTACTTGCAGACAAAATAGTTTTATCTCTATGAATGAGGCTTCCCAAAGTTAAGTGGTCACCTATTATTGCTTCCCAAAGTTATGTACTAGTATAAGGAATCATGACCAAATAGCCCCCCCAAAAACATTGAAACATGAAAGTTAATAAAAATGCACTTTATCGCATATCCATGTGTCACTTCTTATTTAGATTTGTGTTTGCATTTATGAAATATCTTAATGTAATAACATATCCATAAGTAGTATAGTTTTGTGCTAGGTTTAGGTCATGCCTCAATTATCTATCAACTATTATTTACCACTGTTCACACTTAATTTAACACATCTTGCAATTTACTCATTATTATTACACCCTCAATCACACTTTCATATATTTTCCTCTATCTCACAAGCATCATTTTACCCCAAGGTGCACTTTGAGTGGCTTGGGATTGACCTAGTCCAGTCTTGTGATGTGTGACAATGAAATTAATTTTTTTCAATTTAAATTATAAGCTTCATACCCTTTATACTAGTTGTTGGGAACCAACTTAACACATTTTTGTGTGACATGTTGCTATATCATGGTGTTAAAAGTAATTTAAGGTTCTTTACATGGCCTTTTCCCATAATTCCAAATTCTCACTCTACTCTTACTAGAGGTTTTAGGTCATTCTTTTGGCTTAGAACTATCTTTATCCGAAAACCATTTACCAACAGGTTTTGAATGAACCCAAAACCATTTACAAACAGGTTTTGATGGGGACCCAAAACCCACTCAAAGAAGGTGGAGGAGGAAGTAGTAGTAGTAATGTTCAAGGTGTAGGGGATCAAGTAGTAGCTCCTCTTGTGGTATTGAAACAACAACAACAACATCGACCACTTACAGACGATGATGGAGGTATTAATAAATGACACATGGAGGAGATTTTGGTTCTCTTGAAGATCTGGTCTCAGATGGACTCCAACTTCAGGGACTCTATTCTCAAAGGACCACTATGGGAGAATGTCTCATGTTAATTCATCTGCTTAATGGATTTCTCCATGATAGGAGCTCTTTCAAGGATCTTGAAGCAAGAGCATCAAGGGTGAAGTGTAATCCTGCACAACCAAAAAGATCTTTGTTTTATTTATTTTTCCTTTTTTTTTTTTTCAAATTTTGGCTTGTTTTTGTGTTGCAAGCATGATTTCAGTCTCCTTTCACCTTTCTTCAACAACCTTTGAAGATACTTTTATTCATATATATTTTATTGGCCCAAAATTCAAGTAATTTAGTATGACATTTGATAAAAAGAAATCCCACACCCCAGTTGGGAATTGTATTTTTTTTAATTATTTATGTAACTCCTAGGAAAAATTTGTTGGATGTTGTGGCTATGTTGCTGAAATGTGGTTTTCATTGATGTCAACACTATTAGCATTATTGTACTAAAGGCTGTATATGTCAAGGATTTTGAGAAAATTGTTAAAAGAAGAGTTGTAGGTTGCCAATGGAACAGTAAAGGTCATGAAGGTGTTTTTTTTTTAACGTTGTACATCAGCTATTGTGGACTAAAGGGTTTACTGTTGAGAGTATCTAGTTCATATACCGAAAGTTTCAGAGGTCCGTGTGAAGAATTGGTCGTGTTGCGTTTTGACAATGTTTCTGTGGTCTCTATCAGTGTTCCTAATTGAAGTTTGTGTAATTCTAGTAATCTCAGTTGTTACGAATGCCTCTCTGTCAATTCTTGGTGTTTGTGGATGTTTCTAGATCATTCTCTATCATTCTTCTACGTCCATGTTGATTGGTGTGCTCGTGGTCAAAGATTTTTCTTGTGCATGTTCGGGTTTTCATGTTCCTGGCCGACATGATGGTGGTAACATGTTGCGGATCCTTGGAGATTGAAATTTGAATGTTCGGCGTGCTCATGGATATTGTTTTGGGTTGCATCATTGTATTGGCCGATGGTGTTTAATTTGCATTGAAAATTTAATTATTAAATTGGGCCGACATTGTAAATATGTTTTATTTTTTTGGTTGACTAAGAGGTTGATGTAATTCCAAGATACAAATATATATAAGTGATTGGTTGAGCGAAGTTAGTGTGTGTGTGAAGTGAGAAAAGCCAGAGATTGTGCAAGTGTGCGAACATTGATCTATTCATTTGATTGTTGAGCAGAGTGAGAGTGAAGAGTGAAGGAGTTTTTTTGTGCTTAACTGGAACTGTAATCAGGCTTGTGCGGAAGCTATTTTCTTAGTTCATACCCTTTGGATTTAATCCTATTTTGTATTGTTGGGTAGTGAGCCCCTTTTATATTTGAGTAGTGAGCTCTAGGCAGTGTGCCTGAATGCATGTGCACTCCCCTTATTATCTTCATTATACTTTTAACAGGGTATAATATTGTGTACTAACATCCACTGTGGTTTTCCCCCTAATAGGGTTTCCACGTAAAAAATCTTGGTGTTCTATGTGTTTTTAATGTGTTGATTGTTTATGGTTTTCTGCTCATTCATCAGATATGAGGTTAAGCTAAGTAAAGATTGAGAAGTTTAATATTCTATGACAACTAATTCACCCCCCCTCTTAGTTTTCCGTCCTTGTTTTTCCAACAATTGGTATCAAAGCAGGTTCCTCTGAAGAAGTTTAAAAGCTTGAGGTGATCCGAGATGACATCATATAAGAGGATAGTCCTAGATTCGATGGAACAAACTATTCACTGTGGAAAGCTAGGATGGAGTGTCATTTGAGGTGTATTGGTGAACCCTACTGGAAGTTTACTAAGAATACATATGTTATTCCTCAGAATGGCCCTTCCACTGCTCATGAGACTAAAGAGGCTAAGAATAATGTCAGGGCTATGGAAGCATTGATGAGTGCTCTAACAGATTTGTAAATGACAAATGTGATAGGTCTAAAGACAGCTCATGAGATTTGGACGAAGCTGGAAACTTTGTATGAAAGACATGTGTTGATGTGCCAAGTTGACCCACAACATGCAGGTAACATAAGAGTAAAAATATCTCACCTCTCCTGAAAGAGACAATCAATAATCAAACTAATCACCTCCCAAGGTCTTAGATGTTGGTTCACAACGTTGCTATTTCATGAAGTGGTCAATATGGCTATAATGTTCAAGGGGCCTGCTGGTTTTAAGCTTCTGGATTGTTGCAAGATAAAAAAAATCTAAACCTACTATAACCGGGGGTTTTAAAGAAATAGAAAAAAAAGATAGATCAAGGTTTTCAAACTGAAAAGAATGTTGATTCATTCAACTAATCAGACTTGTTTCCTTCCAAGGAATTCCTAAACTATAACTGCAGAATAAAATTAACTTGTAATTGATACAAAGTTTCATTCATTCATAGTGCAAACTTTAACAGTAGATTGCAAATCATCATTCAAACAAAACATAAGATAAAATTTCATTCCTAGAAAGCTTTTCAAATCAAATGATTAACCCAAAATGAATACCACTCTAGAGCATAATATAAAGAAGGTTTAAATCTAGCTGCTCCTACTATCAATGAAACATATAAGCAACATTTACAAATCTGGCAAGATCATCAGTGTACAGAAAACCATGTCTTCAAATTATCTCCATCTATGCTAAGAAAATATGGAAAATACATCACCTCTTCCTCCTACTGAACTTCTTAACAAAAGATAAATAGAAAGAATCATGCAAGATAGATCAACAAAAAAAATTCACCAAGAACACAATGTCTTTAGTTGTATCAAATCCCCAAAGATAGCAACAATTCGAGTCTTTTGTATTACAACGACTGCTTAGAAAGAAAAATAACTTCTAACTCCTACTCTACTTCTGCTCTACTGCTAAATTTTGCTCTAACATTCAATCTCTAACACTCTCTCACCTTCTAACTCGTCTAACAACCTGTCTAACCCTTACAAAAGAGGCAAAATGCCACATTTATCAAAACACGTCAGATGCATCAGTGCAATTTTAGGGTTTACAATAAGTGAGCCACAAAGTAAGTTGGCCCTAGAAGAGTTTGAAACAAAGTCAAACATGCATTAAATGCAAGGGCACCGACTAGATGACCCAGGATCTGCCACATAACTCGAACCAAAACGCGTGAAGAAGAGGCAAAGCGAAACGATGAGGAAGCACAACTTTCGACTCGTTTTGCATTAACTGCTTCCCCCACGTCGCCCATACCTTGGTCCATTCTGGCCTTCGTCATCAAGAACACCCTTTGTAAGCTATCCGCAAGTGGCATAGGCGAAACCCTAGTTCACCATTCAACAACATTAATGTTATTCTTTAGATCTATCCCATCGTATTGTCTCAGTCTCTCTTGTTGGATTGATATTCATTAATGACTGCACTGCAGGTCGCTGCATCATCCAGCTGGTGTCCAGTTATTGCATCTCATGATAGCCTTAGTCCTTCGCAGCAGGGTGTTCACATTCAGATCTGAAACCTCGAACCGGATTGACGTCATCCTGCCCTCAGGAATCCTACTCTTTTGTCCAACTTCATTTTTCTTTGCTGCTTCAGAGATGGAGGATCCCTCTATGTCTCTCTTAGCCTTTCTAGCCGCTATCTTGCTAGACTTAGCCTGCATCCATCAAACACTAATGTGAGAATCCAATTATCGACAACATTTCATCAAAGTGTTAGCTCAAAATCATGACAAAACCATTAAATCAACCCTTAAGCATCAAAACTAAACAGTTCAAGATTTCAAGCTAACCGGGGAAAACAAGTCGGGGAGGAATTTCGGAAAATTCTGAACCAGGCAGATTCTCATGATGAAACATCAATGTCAACAATAGATCATTTAAAATGAACACAAGTAGCATACAACAGTGAAATTCATCAAGCTAAAGCAAGATATGTTCAAGCATTCATCATTAGATTCATCAATTTTACCAAATTCCTTAAATTCCACAAAGCATAGTAGAGAATTCAGAAAAATCTAGCCGGACGAGAATTCTGCGGACGACTCAGAACTTAGAACTTCAGAAAACTAAAGGGAACCAGGCAAATGAAGGAATTCAGGAAAATCCGACCAGATAGGAAAATCCTGAACCTGACAGAAAACCAGAACATCGACCATGACTTCATTCAAATTGACCGAAGGTCACAAATTTGAGGACCCTCTGCACGAAAATCACTTAACGTGAGTCTCCTACATATCTTCTTTGAATCCTAGGCTCAATCGAAAGCAGATCAAGACGAAATGGCGATGCCCTAGGCATGAAACCCTAGATTTTAACCATGAACGCATAGGGCAAGCCAATAACACCAAAGCACAACAAGACCAAATATCAAAACTCGGGAGAATGCAAATGATAAAGAAAAATGGCATAAAGCTCCAAAAATCAATCAAACTCGGAAACCCGACGGCCAGGCGGAAATCCGAAAAAATCCGACCCAGGCAGAATTCCACAAAGGCCATAAATATTTGAACTGTAGTGTAAAACAGGCCAATCCGGACTTTGAGCGCAATTCGGGAAAATCCAGACGGGGCAGACAATCCCGAATTGGCTCGAAAACCCGAACAACAACGTTGAAACTGAAGTTTGGAAGAAAACTGGGAAAATCCAGTCGGACCGGAAAATCCTGAACCAGGGTAAAAACTTGAACCTCGCCCAAAACACAAGATTTTCAATATTCAACTTGGGAAAAACACTTGGGCGAGCAAGATAAACATATTAAGCACATGCCAAGGCAAAGCAAAACCTCAAAATCGAAGGGGGAAAAACACAAAGAGCGAAAGCAAAAGAGGGTCCCATTTTAATCAAATTTAAAATGGGGTGGTTATGCAAGGCATAACAATTGGAGACTTGGCTGGGAAAATGGTTTAACCATTTTTCAGGATATTGAGGGATTCAGTTACCTAGAATTCCTGGTTCATGGATATTGCAATTCTAGTTAGGAAGTCTCAACAAACAAGGTTGAGTTAGAATCTCAAATGTAAATCAACACTGGCTACCCCTGAATCTATATGTGTGTTTGATGGTGCATCACCCTTTGACAAAGTTTTCCTCATCTTTTGAACAATTATGCACAATATTTGAACTACATGAGTTGATTCCCTTTAACTGTTGTACAATGATATCCTGGGCATTGCTCCGCTGCCAGAGAAGCATCCATAGCTCTGACGGAGATACCTCTAGTTTTCTCACAACATTGCTCTACTTCCAGTCAAATGTCCATAGCCCCAGTAAAGATACTGAAATCACCCATTTAGTATTGAGTTTTCTTTTCTTAGATAGTTCTCTCTCTTTCTTTTTATTCAATTCCTTCTTAATATGTCATATGTCCAACATCTGTACTGGGTTGAAAACTACCATGGACCTCATAACATCATCTGGGGAATTGGATTTTTCACTCAAATCTTGCAACACCATTATCTTAAGACAAATATACCATTACAAAAGGAGATGTTTCTGATGATTTGTGATAGATTCAATCGTAGTTAGTGAAGATTTCTTACTTTACACCTTGTTCTCAATGACTTTCCATAACTCTCATTGACAATGGACATAAAATGATGAATTTAGGACAAAATCACCCAATCAGAAAACTTGAAAATATCTAAACCAACTTCTCTCCTAGTAACCAAAGTATACTTCAGACAACAACCCCCTTACTCAACTGAATAAGATGAAGGGCCCCACAAAAAAGAAAAAAAGAAAACAAAAAGAACAACAAATTATTTACATACATACAACCCAATAAAATACCAGACCTTTTACAACCCAAAATAATGTTTGAGAAACTGTCCATTGACAGACAATGGAACAAGTTCTCCTGTTAAACTACTTAGCCGGAAAGTATTTTCTCCTAGAATTTCAGCAATTTGATAGGGGCCCAACCAGAGCTTATCCAACTTTTGGTGGCCACCCTTCTTTTCATTGGCTTTATCCCATAGCAAGACAAGGTCTGATATCCTGAAAGCCTTGAATTTGGCTCTTTTGTCAAACCAACGTTTGACAATAGCCTGGTGCCTAAAGAATTGTTGCAAAACAACATCTCTCTGCTCTTCTAATTTCAACAAGCCAGCTAACCTTACTTCAATCCTATCATCACTAGAGTAAAATTCCTGCATAAATTTTAGGACAGGTATTTGCAAGTGAATAGGGAACACAGGCCCTTGGCAATACACTAGCTTAAATGGTGAAATCTTCAACGCAACCTTGATCCTAGTCCTATCTGCCCATAACACAAATATTAACTGGGTATGCCAGTCTCTAGGATTGTTTTCTAACAATTTTTTAATTACTCCTAGGAGATTCTTATTAGTTGATTCTGCAACTCCATTTCCTTGTGGATAATAGTTTGAAGAATACTTTAAAACAATCTTATGATCATAAGCCCATGTAATGAACTCGACAGAATAAAAGGCAAGGCCATTGCCACATACCAGTGCAAAGGGTACTCCAAACCTGGTTGTGATGCATTCAGTGAGGAACTTGATTACTACCTCCGTTGTGCTATTCTTGCAATATAGAGCTTCTATCCATCTCGTGCAGTAATCCATGGCAGTCAAAATAAATTTATGTCCTGCAGAAGAATTTGGGTTAATTACCCCAATAAAATCAAGTGCCCATTGGGCAAATGGCCTTACCTCATAAACAGGCTGCAATGGCATGGCTGGATGATGCTCTCTTGATGCAGAAGTTTGACATATATGACATGTACTTACATGTTGGTAGGAATCCTTGAACACACATGGCCAATAATAACTAGATCTGAGGATCTGATGTGCTAAAGAATCCACAGAACCATGACTTGTGCCATGTTTCCCATGAAATTTAGTAATTGCGTGCTTAGCTTCTTGTTGATCAAGGCATCGTAGATAAACCCCCTCAAAATTATTTCTGCATAACAATCCTCCTTTGAAATATAATGGGAGCTTTTCATTCTCAGTGCTCTCCTTTGAGTTGTATTCATTCCCTTTGGGCACCGATTATTGAGCATGGAATAAATAATATCGGCATACCAAGGGTCATTAGAAAAGGACTATGTTGTGTACTGCTGACAAGTAATGTTCTTACTAGCATCCACCATTGCTTTAGACAGGCCTTGACCTTAGACAAGTTTCATAGGGTGAATCTCCAGATCAAACTCCTACAAAATAGCCATCCATTTCCCCCTTCATTCTCCAAACTCACTTTGCATAAGTAGAGACTTCACAGCAGCATCAGGAACCACAACAATGATCTGACTTAGAAGGATATAATGCCTAAACTTCTTGATGACTTTAACCAATGAAAAAGATTGTTTTTCAAGAGGTGGGTACTTGACTTCAACATTCTTAAACGAAGAGCTCATGAAGGCAATTGGCCTTTCATCCCCCTCCTCTCTTCGTTGTGTCAGGACAACTGCACATGAGTGTTCAAAAGAAAAAGAATAAATATAAAATGGCTTCAAGTAGTCAGGACCAGTGAGGACTGGTGCCTCCAAAATGGATTGCTTAACCTGAGAAAAGGAAGCCTTTGCCTCATTACTCCATTCTATTCTAGCATCTTTCTTCATCATTTCATTCAAAGGTTTAACAATTTTTGCAAAACCTGTGATAAACTTCCCCACAAAGTTGATCTTTTCGAAGAAAGATCTCATCTCCTTCTTACTTCCTGGCATGGTTAACTTCAGAATAGACTCAACTCGGTTTGGATCTATCGATATCCCTCTTTCCGAGATTATGTGTCCCAAAATTTTCCCTTCAGAAACCCCGAACACACACTTTTTAAGATTTAGAGAAACACCATATTGGATACATCTTTCAAGAAATTTAGCCAAGTCTGCAGCATGGTTTAGTCTATCTTTAGAGAATACTGTCAGGTCATCCATATAGATGATGATGCACTTACCAGTCAAGTCTTTGAATGCTACATCCATTGCACGCTGAAAGGTTGCTCTAGTGTTTATCAAACCAAATGGCATCCTCTTGTAAGCAAATGTTCCCCACTTAGTAGTGAAGGCTGTCTTCATTCTATCTTCATAATTAACGATCACTTGATTGTACCTAGAATAACCATCCAGGAACGACATAATTTGAGACTCATTGACAGTTTGCAAGACTTCGTCCAGAGAAGGGAGCAGGTAGTTGTCTTTTTCTGAAGCTCTATTCAGATTCCTGAAATCTACACATAGCCTGATCTCCCCATTATTTTTATGAACTAGAACCAAGTTAGCCACCCATGTTGAATGTTGTATAGGGAAGATTATTCTTGCAGAAAGCAATTTCTGAACTTCCTTAAAGATCAGTGGTTCAATCAGGGCATTGACAAGACGTTTCTGCCGAAATGGTCTAGCTTCAGGCTTCAAAGGAATAGTATGAGTTATCACAGAAGTATCAAATGTTTTTAGATGTTCATACCCCCAAGCTATTGCAGAAATATCTTTCTTCAGTGCCCTCAATATATCTTCTCTAATTGCTTCGGGGCAGATTTTCCCTATGTAAACATTTCTTTCAGGGCCAGAGTCAGCCAAGTTAATAGTTTCATATTCACCTCCTTTATCTTTGGTTGATACCTTTTCCCGAGCCCTTGGATCTGAATCAAAAAAATTCTCTAAGGCCACCATTCCCTTGGGAATGCTATTAATTTTTAAATTGAGGACACCTTCTGTATTGCAGTCTTCAGGGTTCCAGTCTCCTTGATCCCTGTCAAACTCATCGATGATCTATCCTTCGAAAAAATATGAGCTTGCTAGAAAAGCGAGGATATGTCGGTCATCGTTGAAGGCCTGAAAGTTCCTAACATTATCAGGGACAGCCGGGGTGGATATCAATTCTACTAAGAATCTCTTGAGCTTGGAGCCTTGCATGGGCTCCAGGGTGCTTGCAACAACAACTAATGAATCAGCTATTTGATTCTCCTCTCTAGGGATTAAACTAATCCCAAAAGCATCAAAGTCTTCAATCAAGTTCCACACCCGATTTCTATAAGCTTCCAGCCTTTTATTGTGACATGTGTACTGGCTGCATACTTGCTTGATAATCACTTCTGAATCTCCTTTAACCATCAAGGCAATGACTTTCTTCTGATGTGCGAACATTAGTCCCTGAGCTAATGCTTCATATTCTGCTATATTGTTAGTGCATCCAAACTGTAACCTGTAAGAAGCAATTTTTTTTTCCCTTTTGGGCTGGTTAACTCAATTCTAGCACCACACCCTGTTTTAGATTTGGATCCATCAAATGTGAGGGTCCATAGCTGATTATGAGCTGGGGTTGATCTCTTTGAGCTTGTTGTGGGTGCCTGAATAAGATGAACCATAGGTGGGGCCACTTGGTCTTTTGCATCAAATATTGGGAATGGGCGTTCAATAGGTTCATCAGGTGCAATATCCAATTCCCGATCAAATATATCATGTAATCCTAGGATATCTTTCTAACAATTATCTGTATCTTTGATTGAACCCTTGGGTTTTGGTATACTTGTGAGTGCAGGGGTATCAAACAAACCCTGGGGTTGTTCAACATAACTATGTTGGTTCGGTATTATGACCGGGGTAAGTTCAGTTTGAGAGGGGACTTCCTATGAAGTTATATTATCTCTGGTTAATATTATTGCATTTTTGGATTCAAATGATAAGTGACCTAGAATGGTCTTAAGGTGACTTGGGCTAGTTTCTTTAGTTTGGAAAACATGATTTAGAACACTGATGCAGGGTTGGCAGGTCAACTCTGAATGATTTTGGTAATGCACCCTACACCAATTTGGGAGTAGAAGACTCCACAAATCGATATCTTCCCCTAAGACCAGCTGATCCTATTGCAGCTTCCTGATCAATACCTACTGGTTTACACTAATCATGGGATCAGGAAATTCTTGTATTGATAAATCATTAGAATCACGAACTGAAAGAGTCAGAATTTCCTCTCTTTTATAAACCCCTATCTCAGTTTCAAAATAAGCTACCTTGTTGGGACAGTCATAATCAGTGATGATATGTTTGAGGCGAGGTTCACTCTCAATCCTAACCTACGTAGGAATTCCCCCCCATGGTAGCCACATATGTGAAAAGTTGAGGGAGAGATATCCTCCTATACTCTTCATTAGATCTCTGCTCAAAACCATACCGTAAGTCTCAAGAATGTCTGCTACCTGAATATCCATATTGGTTTGAATCCTAGGGTCAGACCCTACTTGCACATGTATATTTCTCAATTCTCCAACTACACTAACCTTTGTTTTATCAAGTTGGATGACCTTCTTGTTTTTTTGGATAGGATTCAATCCCAATTTCTTGCATACAAAAAATGGCATAACATTTCCAGAAGCCCCTGAATCTAGAAGACAATTGTGCAGATTCTTCCCATAGATTCTCAAACTTAAAAGAAATGGTTGGGTCCCTACCTTGTTTCTAAACAAATCTGCGTTCATGTCCGCAGTGGGTGCCACCATGGTTTTCCCTTTTGATTTATCAACTCTTCCAAAGCTTTCAACACTATATCTCATTGGGAAGGGCACCATTTTAGGATATCAAAGTATGAAAAAGAGGTTTTCTGTTTCTGCATCTCAGAAACAATATCAAATTCTGTGTTATAACTTGCATTATATTTGAAAACACTAGATGAATTACCTTTGCTAGGGAAGTCAGACAGACCCTTTGGTGGAGGAGGGTTGTTATCAACATTTTGATTTGGAGGCACCATGTGGTTAGGTGGTGCTAATGTAGTGAACATACCCTTATTCTAGTTTCTTAGGAAGTGTCCTCCCTTTGTCTGAAAGGCTTGGACATCATACACATATTCCTCTAGTTCATTCTCATTCTACATTGGGAATGAAGGCACTTCTTCAACGAGGTCATAAGCCATTGTTGTATCCACTGAGCCACCTCCTTTATTTGAATTCCCTTGGAACGTTAAAGCATCTGCCTGTGCCATCTTCACAACCTTCTCCATTTCAGGATAGTTCACCTCAAAATGAGTTGCAGTATCATGTAGCCTGCACCAATTAGTCATAAAATTGAGGTCAGCTACATTTGTAGTATGTGGCCTGTCCTCATTAGCTTGATAATTGTGAGAAACCCCACCATTATTTGGCCGTGTGTTCCATTGTCTATTGTTATTAGGCCTCTGGTTATATCCTCTATTCTAATTTTGATAGCCTTGGTTAGGGAAGTTTTGGCCTTGATAATTCCTCTGGCTATGATTTTTGTTGTTCTGATAATTACCTTGATTATTATTATTCTGATTAGGGTAATTACCTTGATTAGCATAATTACCTTGGTTCTAAGAGGGGTTCAGTTTAAGCTGAGCCATGTCATTTGTGACTTGAGACAAAGTTTTCTTTAGGGTCTCTACCTCGTTTGTGAGTTGAACTATCTTTTCACTGTCAACATTCTTAACAGGTGGCTGACCGACATGATTTGATATTCCAGCTTGATTATGATGACCATGCAGACTGTGATGAGCTTATGATTGTTGAGAGAAGTCAGGAGCTCCATTGGAAAAGAATGGAACAGGATATTGAGTCTGCAACTTAGACATAGGTCCATAATGGGAAGGAGACATCCCTAGGACAATATTGAATAAAGGGGTTGGGTTAGGCATCTGATACCCCATAGAAGGAAAACCTCCTCCCAAGTTCCCTTGTTGAGAGCTAGTTTGCTGTTGCAACTTGATGGCTAGATGATAAACTTTAGACAAAGAATCAATATCTGCCGGCTGATAAGTCCTTTGTAGGAACAAGCCAAGCAAAGGGTCTATAACTCTAAAACATGCCTAAATGACACTATTATTAGCAACTAGATAGGGGTCCTGAAATATTCTATACATTTGTTGAAATCTTGTATTGAAAAAGGGAAGTGATTCACATGGCTCCTTCCTAATGGTAGCAAATTGATGGAACAAAATGGCTAGATCCACATAAACTCTGAACTGATTGATGAAAGCATTCTCCAAATCTATCCAGCTCAGAATAGAACCTTGTGGAAGATTTAGGTACCAGTTGTATGCCATATCCCCTAAGGAATAAGGGAACAACCTACAAACCACATCATGGTGAACTATCTGGGCTCTGGTACAAGCGTCCTTAAAAGCTTGTATGTGCTCCTCAACACTCCTTGATTCACCATGAATGTATTTGAGACAAAATCTCCCAGGATTCTTAGGCATATCATGACAGCCTCCAGGAATAGTCCACAATGGAGAGGGATTATTCACAAAAAATGCCATTGGTGGCGGTGGTGGAGGTCGAGCCAACTGTTGGATGGGCTGAACCAACTGTAATGGTAATTGAGGTGGATTTGGTGGTGGATTCATGGGTATCCACTAGGGTATTGGTGAAAATCTTGGTGGAGTGAGTGGAACTGACAAGGGTGGTAGAAGGGTTGCCCTATGAATCTTGTGTCTCGTTGGGGCCTTGAGTTCTACCAAAGGTGGTGGGTTTTTAGTTGATCGAAAAACTCTATGGGACCTCTGTGGTGAGAAAGACCCAATGTTATCCAGTTTGCTCTTGTGGCCCTCCTTCTAGCACCAGTTTCCTATTGATGTGCCAAGTTGACCCACAATATGCAGGTAAGATAAGAGTAAAAATATCTCACCTCTCCCGAAAGAGACAATCAGTAATCAAACTAATCACCTCCCAAGGTCTTGGATGTTGGTTCAAAACGTTTCTATTTCACGAAGTGGTCAATATGGTTGCAATGTTCAAGGGGCCTGCTGGTTTTGAGCTTCTGGACTGTTGCAAGATCAAACATCTGTCTAAACCTACTTTAGCCAGGGGTTTTAAAGAAATAGAAAAAGATAGATCAAGGTTTTCAAACTAAAAAGAATGTTGATTCATTCAAATAATCGAACTTGTTACTTTCCAGGGAATTCCTAAACTAGAACTACAGAATAAAATTAACTTGTAATTGATACAAAGTTTCATTTATTCACAGTGCAAAATTTGACAGTAGATTGAAAATCATCATTCAAACAAAACATAAGATAAAATTTCATTCCTTGAAAGCTTTTCAAATCAAATGATTAACCCAAAATGAATACCACTCTAGAGCATAATATAAATAAGGTTTAAATCTAGCTGCTCCTACTATCAATGAAACAAATAAGCAACATTTACAAATCTGGCAAGATCATCAGTGTACAGAAAACCATGTCTTCAAATTATCTCCATCTATGCTAAGAAAATATGGAAAATACATCACCTCTTCCTCCTGCTGAACTTCTTAACAAAAGATAAATAGAAAGAATCATGCAAGATAGATCAACACAATGAATTCACCAAGAACACAATGTCTTCAGTTGTATCGAATCCCCAAAGATAGCAACAATTCGAGTCTTTTGTATTACAACGACTGCTCAGAAAGAAAAATAACTTCTAACTCCTACTCTACTTTTGCTCTACTGCTAAAATTTGCTCTAACATTCAATCTCTAACACTCTCTCACCTTCTAACTCATCTAAAAACCTGTCTAACCCTTACAAAAGAGGTGAAATGCCACATTTATCAAAACGCGTCAGATGCATCGGCACAATTTTAGGGTTTACAATAAGTCAGCCACAAATTAAGTTAGCCCTAGAAGAGTTTGAAACAAAGTCAAACGTGCATTAAATGAAAGGGCACCGACCAGATGACCCACGATCTGCCACATAACTCGTACCAAAACGCGTGAAGAAGAGGCAAAACAAAACAATGAGGAAGCACAAATTTCAATGCGTTTTTCATTAATTGCTTCCCCCACGTCACCCATACCTTGTTCCATTCTGGCCTTCATCATCAAGAAAACCCTCTGTAAGCTATCCGCAAGTGGCATAGGTGAAACCCTAGTTCTCCATTCAACAACATTAATGTTATTCTTCAAATCTGTCCCATCGTATTGTCTTAGTCTCTCTTGTTGGATTGATATTCATTAATGACTGCACTGTAGGTCGCTGCATCATCCAGCTGGTATCGAGTTACTACATGTCATGATAGACTTAGTCCTTCACAGCAGGGTGTTCACATTCAGATCTGAAACCTCGAACCAGACTGACATCATCCTACCCTCAGGAATCCTACTCTTTTGTCCAGCTTCATTTTTCTTTGCTGCTTCAGAGATGGAGGATCCCTCTGTGTCTCTCTTAGCCTTTCCAACTGCTATCTTGCTAGACTCAGCTTGTATCCATCAAACACCAATGTGAGAATCTAATTATTGACAACATTTCATCTAAGTGTTAGCTCAAAATCATGATAAAACCATTAAATCAACCCTTAAGCATCAAAACTAAGCAGTTCGGGATTTCAAGCTAATCGGGGAAAACAAGTGTGGGAGGAATTTTGAAAAATTATGAACCAGGCGGATTCTCATGATAAAAAACCAATGTCAACAATAGATCATTTAAAATGAACACAAGTAGCATACAACAGTGAAATTCATCAAGCTAAAGCAAGATATGTTCAAGCATTCATCATTAGATTCATCAATTTTACCAAATTCCTTAAATTCCACAAAGCATAGTAGAGAATTCAGAAAAATCTAGCCGGACGAGAATTCTGCGGACGACTCAGAACTTAGAACTTCAGAAAACTAAAGGGAACCAGGCAAATGAAGGAATTCAGGAAAATCCGACCAGATAGGAAAATCCTGAACCTGACAGAAAACCAGAACATCGACCATGACTTCATTCAAATTGATCGAAGGTCACAAATTTGAGGACCCTCTGCACGAAAATCACTTAACGTGAGTCTCCTACATATCTTCTTTGAATCCTAGGCTCAATCGAAAGCAGATCAAGACGAAATGGTGATGCCCTAGGCATGAAACCCTAGATTTTAACCATGAACGCATAGGGCAAGCCAATAACACCAAAGCACA
Organism: Sequoia sempervirens; assembly: GCA_007258455.2. Classification (NCBI taxonomy): domain Eukaryota; kingdom Viridiplantae; phylum Streptophyta; class Pinopsida; order Cupressales; family Cupressaceae; genus Sequoia; species Sequoia sempervirens. The sequence goes on from VDFB02075321.1 coordinate 405,488,427, forward strand.
ACAAGACCGAATATCAAAACTCAGGAGAATGCAAATGATAAAGGAAAATGGCATAAAGCTCCAAAAATCAATCAAACTCAGAAACCCGATGGCCAGGCGAAAATCCAAAAAAATCCGACCTAGGCAAAATTTCGCGAAGGCCAGAAATCTCTGAATTGTAGTGTAAAATTGGCCGATTCAGACTTCAAGCGCAATCCAGGAACATCCAGATGGGGCAGACAATCCCGAATTGGCTTGAAAACCCGAACAATAGCGTTGAAATCGGAGTTTGGAAGAAAACTAGGAAAATCCGGCCAGACCGGAAAATCCCGAACAAGGGTAAAAACCCGAACCTCACCCAAAACACAAGATTTTCAATATTCAACTTGGGAAAAACACTTGGGCAAGCAAGATAAACATATTAAGCACATGCCAAGGCAAAGAAAAACCTCAAAATCGAAGGGGGCAAAACACAAAGAGCGAAAGCAAAAGAGGATCCCATTTTAATCAAATTTAAAATGGGGTGGTTATGCAAGGCATAACAAGATGTACATGTGAAGATGGATAAGCTACAAAGTTTGAAAGGAAAGTATAAAAATTTGAAGATGGGTGAGGATGAAAATATTTCTTCTTTTGTGCAGAGAGTAAATGAACTAGTGATGGGTATTAGATGTGCCGGTGGTACCCTGGAAGAGGAAGAAATTGTAGCTAAAGTGCACAGATCTTTGCCTCCATCTTACAAAGCAAAGGCTAATGCTATTGAAGTGACTAGATCATTGATGAATATGACAAGAGATACATTGATTGGTAAACTTGCTGCCTTTGAATTGAGTGAAATTGGTGAATCTTTTCCTAAGACTGAAACTACATTTAAGGCTACTGTATCCAGAAGAAACAAGCAAAGATGTGATCTGGGGGAATCTTCTAGAAAGTCATCCAAATATGATGAAGAACTAAAAAAACTTGAAGATAATGAAAGAGAAGTTGAAGAATTGGAAGCATTGATTGTAAAGAAAGAAGACCGAGGAAAAGGTAAGTATCAAGGAGTGTTGCCTATTAAATGTTTTTCTTGCAGTAAAATAAGTCCTTTTGCATCAAGGTGTCCTAAGAGAGTGCCTAGGTCTAAGCTTAACAAGTCTAGATTCCAAAGGAAATGTTACTATGCTGAAGGAGTGACTGATGATGAGTCTGATAAAGATAATGGAAATGAAGATGAATGGGTTTTCATTGCTACCATTGAAAATAGTCCTGTGGCTATTGAATCTGCTAAAGTTGAGAAAGCTCTTGCAACCCAAATTGAAGATAAGGATGAGTGGGTTATTGATAGTAGATGATCACATCATATGACTTGTGACAAAAGAAAATTTGTAAGTCTAGAAAAGTATGACGGTGGGGTTGTAAGATTTGGAGATAACAATGCTGGTGTGATTCGTGGAAGAGGGTCTATTTGTATTGGTGGTAAGCACAAAACTGATGATGTCCTTTATGTTGAAGGCTTGAAGCACAACCTGTTGAGTGTTGGAAAGATGGTCGACAAGGGTTATGATATTCAGTTCAAAGATGGAAGATGCAGGATACTTGGAAGTTCAGGAAATGTAATTGCTTTAGGTAAAAAGATAGAAGGTAATATTTTTCACCTGAATACTGCCAATGAAAGTTGTTTAATTTCTCAAGTAGATGAAAGCTGGTTATGGCATAGGAAGCTGTGTCATGTGGATTTTGATAACATTGTCAAAGTAAGTTCCACTCAAGCATAAGAGATCTACCTAAGCTGGTGAAGCCTGCTAACACAATTTGCAAGAAATGTCAGATGGGAAAGTAGACTAGAGTGTCTTTCTAGAGCAAACAACATCATACAAATGGTTTGTTGGAGCTAGTACAAACTGATCTCTGTGGTCCCTCCATAGTCAGAAGTCTTCATGGTGAAAGGTACTTTATGTTGCTTATTGATGATTATTCTAGGATGATATGGGTAGCTTTCTTAAGAGAAAAATGTGAAGCATTAGAAAAGTTCAAAAGTTTGAAAGCTATGGAAGAGAATGAGAAAGGTATGAAAATAAAATGCTTAAGGTCAAACAGAGGTGGTGAGTTCACCTCTAGGGAGTTCAATTCCTTTTGTGAAGAGCATGAAATTAAAAGATAGTTATTTCCCCCTCGAACCCCTCAACATAATGGAGTTGTAGAGAGAAAGAACATAACAATTTTGGATGCTGCTAGAACAATGATGATAGAAGGAAATTCCCCTCACATCTATTGGAGTGAAGTTGTAAGTACTATTGTGTACACTTTGAACCAGGTAAATGTTAATGGTAATTCTGGTAAGACTCTTTTTGAGCTATGGTTTGGTTATAAGCCTACTGTTAAGTATTTCAAGATCTTTGGAAGTAAATGCTACATCAAAAGAGATGAGGATATAGGCAAGTTTGATGCAAGAAGCGATGAAGGAATCTTTCTAGGCTACTCTACCAAAAGAAAGGTCTACTGGTACTACAATACAAGACTAAGAAAGATGGTTGAGAGTGCAAATGTTAGAGTTGATGAGGACTCGGCTAGATCATCTAGATATTGTGGATATGATTTAGATGAAGAAAATACAAATCAAGGGAAGAATTCTCAGGCACAAAATCAACTTTAGATTGTGCCATATGTTCCGGTAAGACAACCTCAAATTGTTCTAGGAAATCAAGTAAGTTAGGGAGTAGAAACAAGTGCAAGTGCAGAAGAAAGAACAAAAGAACCAAAAGCACAAGAACATCCTAAAGTTCGAAGGTATGTAAAGATAAATCATTCTGAAAATAAAATTATAGGAGACAAGAATAAAGGAGTGTATACTAGAAGAAGGATTGCAGAAGAGTATTGCTTGATTTCCAAGATTGAGCCTAAAGATGCTAATGAAGCTTGCAATGATGAAAACTGGATGGAAGCTATGAAGGAAGAACTGATGCAGACTGAAAAGAATGATACATGGGTTCTTGTTCCTAGACCTAAAGACAAAAATGTGATTGGTACTAAGTGGGTCTCTCAGAATAAGCTGAATGAACAAGGTGAAGTGGTCCAGAATAAAGCAAGACTGGTATGTAAAGGGTATTCACAAATGGAAGGTATTTATTTTGAAGAAACCTTTGCCCCTATTGCCAGAATTGAAGCTGTTAGATTATTTATTGTTTATGCTGCATATAGGAACTATAAAGTCTATCAAATGGATGTGAAGTCAACCTTTCTAAATGGAGAACTAGAAGAAGAAGTTTATATTGAGCAACCAGATGGATTTCAACTAACTGATAAGGAAGACATGGTTTTCTGATTGAAGAAAGCTCTATATGGACTTAAGCAAGCCCCTAGAGCCTGGTATGCTAGAATGGACAAATACTTACTGAAGCTTGGATTCAATAAAGGTACTGCTGATAGGAACTTGTATTTGAAGTTGGATCATGACAAAGAGTTAATTATTGAGGTCTTTGTTGATGACATTATTTTTGGAGGAGATGATAATCAGTGTATGAAGTTTGCTAATGAAATGAAGAATGGATTTGAGATGAGTATGATTGGAGAAATGAAGTTCTTTTTGGGATTGCAAGTTACTCAATTAGACAAGGGGATTTTCATATCTCAGTCCAAATATGTGAGAGAGCTACTGAAAAAGTTTGGCATGGAAGACTCAAAGCCAGTTGGTACTCCCATGGTAACCAGATGCAAGTTAACACAAAATGATGAATCTCCTAAGGAAAATTAGACAAGATATATGTCAATGATTGGTGGATTACTCTATTTAACTCAGACCAGACCAGACATAATGAATGTTGTGTGTATGGTTGCTAGATTTTAGGTTGATCCAAAAGAATCTCATGTGACTGCTGTAAAGAGAATCTTCAGATATCTGAAAGGAACTATTGATTTTGGACTTTGATATCCAAAGGATGATGATCTCACTTTGAGTGCATATACTGATGCAGAGGGAAGGAGATGTAGATGATAGGAAAAGTACTAGTGGTGGTTCCTTCTTCCTAGGAAAGAAGCTGGTGTCTTGGTTGAGCAAAAAGCAGAATTCCATTTCTCTATCTACTACTGAAGCAAAGTATATTGCTATTGCAAACAACTGTACTCAAGTGATGTGGATGAAACAAATGCTGAAAGATATTAGGGTGGTATATGAAGAGCCTATTGCCATATACTGTGACAATTCAAGTGCAATAAATATTTTGAAGAATCTGGTGCTACACTCTAAGACTAAGCATATATCCATCAAGTTTCACTTCTTGAGGGAGAAAGTAAATGAGAAAGAAGTTAGACTGGAGTATGTGTCTACCAAAGAACAGGTTGTAGATATTTTCACTAAGCCATTTCTGAAGGATACTTTTGAATATCTCAGAGAAATGCTAGGGGTGATTACCCCTCTTGATAAGAACTAAGAGATGCATTTACTTGCATCAATCTGTATGCTTCAAAGCGATATTTCTTGATCTAGATTGATGTTTCTATGGCTACTACTCAGGAGGAGTAGTTAGATGTACATATATGTGGTTCCAAGCTTGTATGTGGAAAGTTAATTCTTACCTTTTCCATTGATGTCAAAGGGGGAGAAGAGTCATGTGAAAAACTAAGAATTATTTGGGGAGAAGAGTCTTGTGGGGATAAGAACATGTAGAAGAAGTTGAGGAAGAAGAGTCATAATATAAGAGGGAGTAAGTACTGATTGAGAGTTGCGTTGATGTTGTTTTTCACATCATGTCTTTCAATAAATTCCAAAGGGGGAGATTGTTGGATGTTGTGGCTATGTTGCTGATATGTGGTTGTCATTGATTTCAACACTATTAACATTATTGTACTAAAGGCTGTATATGTCGAGGATATTGGGAAAATTGTTAAAAGAGTTGCAGGTTGCCAATGGAACAATAAAGGTCATGAAGGTTTTTTGTTCTGAACGTTGTAGATCAGCTATTGTGGACTAAAGGGTTTATTGTTGAGAGTATCTAGTTCATCTACCAGAAGTTTCAGAGGTCCGCATGAAGAATTGGTCATTTTGTGTTCTAAGAGTGTTTCTATGGTCTCTGTTAGTGTTCCTGACTAAATTTTTTGTAATTCTGGTAATCTCAATTTTTGTGGATGCCTCTTTGTCAGTTCCTGGTGTTTGTGGATGTTTCTAGATCATTCTCCATCATTCTTGTACACCAGCATTGATCGGTGTGCTTGTGGTCAAATATTTTTCTTGTGCATGTTTGGGTTTTAATGTTCCTGTCCGACAAGATGGTGGTAACGTGTTGTAGATCCTTGGAGATTGAAAATTGAATGTTTGGCGCACTCATGGATATTTTTTTGGGTCGCATCATTGTATTGGCCGACGGTGTTTAATTCGCATTAAAAATTTAATTGTTAAATTGGGCCGACATTGTAAATATGTTTTATTTTTCTAGCCGACTAAGAGGTTGATGTAATTACATGATACATATATTTATAAGTGATTGGTTGAGCGAAGTTAGTGTGTGTGTGAAGTGAGAAAAGCCAGAGATTGTGCAAGTGTGCGAACATTGATCTATTCATTTGATTGTTGAGCATAGTAAGAGTGAAGAGTGAAGGAGTTTTTTTGTGCTTAACTGGAACTGTAATCAGGCTTGTGCATAAGCTATTTTCTTAGTTCATACCCTTTGGATTTAATCCTATTTTGTATTGTTGGGCAGTGAGCCCCTTTTGTATTTGAGTAGTGAGCTCTAGGCAGTGTGCTTGAATGCATGTGCATTCCCCTTATTATCTTCATTATAATTTTAACAGGGTATAATATTGTGGACTAACATCCACCATTGGTAGGGTTTCCACGTAAAAAATCTTGGTGTTCTCTATGTTTCTGATGTGTTGATTGTTTATGGTTTTCTGCTCATTCATCAGATCCGAGGTTAAGCTAAGTAAAGATTGAAAAGTTTAATATTCTGTGACAACTGATTCACCCCCCCTCTCAGTTGTCTGTCCTTTTTTTTCCAACACAATTAAATGATATGAAATAAAATATTTGTCATGATGCTGGGCACCTAAGGAGTTGAGTTGTCGGATAAGAAATTGGATGGTAATTTTTGGCTAAAGTCTAAATTGGCCTAGCAACAACATTAAAGAGGCCAATTGCATGAATTATCATGCTAGAATGGAGGAGATGCAGGTTTTGACTGCATTTTTTTGAAGAAGTTTGTTTGAGTCGTGACTATGAGACCCAGTTTTAGTAAATTGGGCATAACTTTCTCATACGGTAACAAAATTGAAAAACTCAAAAAATTTTGGAAAGCTGGGAAGGAGGAGCGCAAAATATAGGTGTTTTAAAAGATTCATGATAATCAGGGAGAAGTGGGTTTGTGGTGAAAATTTGCAAATATGAATCTTAATCTTGTCTATAGATGATTGTTGTTGCCGCTGAAGCTTTGTTAATGGATAACATGTTGATTTTCTAGAATTTTGTAAACTTCAAGTATTTATTTGAATGCAAATGAAATAACCTTGTGTTGGATATTTTATTTGAATATTATTTTAAGTGTTGATTTTATGAAGGAAGGCTACAACAATTAACAAACCTCTTTGGTTTCTCAATTATTGATTGCATCAATTGGTATCAGAGCAAGATTATAGATATTTGGAGAGGAAATGGCACATAGAGGACGTGGTAGAGGAAGAGTCCCATGAGGAGAAGAAACCCAACACTTATGAAATTGATAAGGGGAATCTCAACAAGGTTGAAGGCCTTAGAAATTTCTCAGAGAAGAGGGATTCCTATTGAAGATATTAGTGAGGATGAGGAAGAAGTTCTAGATGTTGCAACAGTGCAAGGAGAAGATGCACATGAAGAGAGATTCTTACAAGTGCTGGCTAGGCTTGGGAGTAAACCAAGGATGGATCCATCAAATTACAATGGGAGTATGAATCCGGAAGAGCTTATTGACTGGATTACAAAAATGGATAAATATTTTGATTTGAAAGCTGTTGAAGGAAAGAAGAAGGTGAAATATACTAGCACAAGGTTAAAGGAACATGCATCCTTATAGTGGGATCAAGTGCAGATTGAAAGATAGAGGAAAGGAAAAGAGAAGATAAAATCATGGGAGAAGATGGTTGCAAAAATGAAAGCAAATTTTTTGCCTATAGATTATAAAATTAATTTAATTAAAAATTTGCAGAACCTTAAACAAAAGGATTTGAGTGTCATAGAATACACAAAGGAGTTCTATAGACTGAGTATACATGTTGGAAACGTAGAGGATGATGAGAAACATTTAGCAAGGTATGTAAATGGCCTAAGGATTGATATTCAGGATGAACTTAGCATGGTATTGATAAGGATAGTGGAAGAAGCCTACCAGTATGCACTAAAAGTAGAGGAAAAGTTGGAAAGAGGGTAACAAAATAAATCTAGAGGTAGAGGAGAACCTTTAAGAGGTAGAGAAAAAACAAATGATGGAAGAGGGAAACAAATAAAAGAAGAGGAAGCAAGCTGGTCACAAACAAGTCATGGGAAAAATGCAAGAGGAAGAGGAGATTTTTCAAGAGGAAGAGGTGAAAGTTTGAGAGGGAGAGGAGAATATGGTAGAGGAAGGGAATTTTCTGGAGTGTGCTTCAATTATGGGGAAATGGGTCACCAAGCCTTTGATTGATCTCAAATACAAGAGGCTAGAAAGAAAAACACTGGAAGAGCATACACTACAGAAGCTGAAAATGAGATAGAGCTAGTAGACTTTGAAGATGGAGAAGTTCTCATGCTGAAAAGAGTTCTGTTAAAACTAGAGAAGGAGCTTCCAGAACCAACACAAAGGAGGAGCTTGTTTAAAATGGTTTGTAAGTCTCAAGGAAAATGTTGCACCGTAATAGTGGATAGCGAAAGCACAGACAATTTAGTGTCCCAAGAGATGGTGGAGAAGCTGAAGCTAGATAGGATGAAGCACCCAAATCCCTACTAAGTCACTTGGTTACAAAAGGGACATCAACTTTTGGTGAGTGAGCAATGCCGAGTAAATTTTTAGATTGGTAATTATAAGGATGAAATACTATGTGATGTGATGCCAATGGATGCATGCCACATCCTATTGGGAAGGCCATGGAAATACAATCACAAGGAAATTTATAATGGTGAAGCGAACACATATACAATCACAAAGGACAAGAAGAAGTATGTCATGAACCCGCTAAAAGAGCAACAAAATGAAGTGGGCAGCGATGCCAAGGTATGCATGATCACTAGATTTTTTTTTTAAAGGAGTTAAAAGAGAAAGAACTATGTTATGCTTTAGTTTCTCATCAAAAAGAAGTTGGGACAACAGAAGAAGAGGAGGAAATACCCATGGAGATCAAAGGTATGGTGGAGCACAAAAACCACTCCTTGGAAAGTTTGAAATTGTTTTAGATAAAATTTTAGATCATTTGAAATATGTTAGAGGTATTTTAGAATAGTTAAAGGAAGAGAAGTTGTTGGAGAACTTTAAGAAATTGAAACTTATGGTAGAGGAGTCACAAGAAAGCACCAAAAGACATGAAGAGCATGCTGATTTTAGAAGGAGAAGACATGAATTTAAAGGGGAAGACTTGATTTTAGCTCATCAATGAAAGGAGAGGTTTCCAAAAGGAAAAAGTGGAAAGATGGGAGTGTGTCAGATTTCTTTAACACAACACGAAGGGTGCAACAATTAAATGAAAGGAAGAATAAGGAGATTGGTTAAATGATGAATTCAAGGACAATCAGGAAGACACCAAGCACAAAAAACAAGGAGTATTTGAACAGATGGAAAAAGAGGAATATGGGAGGGGCAACATGGGTTTGGAAACCCAAAATTAGATGAATGTTCATGAGTCTACACTCATGAAATATTCTTTCTTACCTTGGATGTTTGATTTAGGAGCATCAAGAGTGAAGTGCAATCTTGGACAACCAAAAAGATCTTTAATGTTTTATTTATTTTGCCTTTTTTTTCAAATTTTGGCTTGTTTTTGTGTTGCAGGCATGATTTTAGTCTCCTTTTACCTTTCTTCAACAACCTTTGAAGATAATTTTATTCATATATTTTATTGGCCCAAAATTCAAGTAATTTAGCATGACATTTGATAAAAAGAAATCCCACCCCAACTAGGAATTGTATTTTTTTATATTGTTTTTGTAACTCCTAGGAACGATTAAATGATATGAAATAAAATATTTGTCATGATGCTAGACACCTGAGGAGTGGAGTTGTCAGATGAGAAATTGGATGGAAATTTTTGGCTAAAGTATGAATTGGCCTAGCAACAACATTAAAGAGGCCAATTGCATGAATTACCATGCAAAAATGGAGGAGATATAGGTTTTGACTGCATTTTTTTGAATGAGAAGTTTGTTTGAGCTGTGATTGTGAGACCCAGTTTCAGTAAATTGGGCATAAATTTCTCATATGGTAACGAAATTCAAAAAATTCAAAAAGTTTTGGAAAGTTGGGAAGGAGGAGCATAAAACCTAGAAGGCATTTTAAAAGATTTGTAATAATTAGGGAGTAGTGATGGACAAAAGAGATGGGTTTGTGGTGAAACTTTACAAATCTAAATCTTAATCTTGTTTGTAGATGATTTTTGTTGCAGTTGAAGCTTTGTTAATAGATAGCATGTTGATTTTCTAGAATTTTGTAAACTTCTAGTATTTATGTGAATGCAAATAAAATAACCTTGTGTTGGAAATTTTATTTAATTATTATTTTAAGTGTTGATTTTATGAAGGAAGGCTGCAACAATTGACAAACCTCTTTGGTTTCTCAATTATTGATTGCATCAGATTTGCTCTTTATTTGGCTTTACCATTGCATTGGAAGGTGATGCTGCTCTTAGCATCAGGACCATTTTAGTTAGTTAATTAAGTTTGGTTTGAGTAATAGGTCTTTCTCATAGCTTCTTTTACTTAGTGCTATAAGTTCACTATTAGTTTAGTTCGTGTAATGGGTCATCCTCATAGGTTGTTTGCATATTGCTTATAATCCATAAAATTATAATGAGAGGTACTAGTTCTCCCTAGGTGCCTTTGCTTTGGATTGGAGCACAATAGTTACATTCCTCTTCAATCCTTTGGTTTCTCCATTCTAAATTATATGATGACTTTAAGTTATATAACAAATTTGATGGGTTTGTAGGACCTGTAAAAGAGCATTGGATGTTCTAAATTGATTCATGTTCGTAATAGTTAAATTGTGAATATGTATTGAATATTCCTCTGAATACACAATTTTCTTAATTTATTTGTATCCAGGTATAAGATTTTAGTTTATGTATCAAGTTGTGAACGAAAATTACTACAGTTTTACTATTTAGGCTAAACTGGATTGTACAATCTATAAAGTTGTATTCATTATTTGTATGAGTTTTCAGATTTTCACACTTTATTTGTTTTGTAAAGTTGTTCTTGTTGAAACTATGGTTCCATATGATGTGTATGTCAACCAACTTTCTTCATGTTTGACTTGTATAGCAGATGATGATCCTTCCACTCATTTTTTTTTGAATTTTCAGTGGGTTATTACAAATTGATCTAGTATTTTAAATTCCTTTGATCTTGAGCATGCGTGGAATTTGTTGAAGGGAGGGACTAGTCAAGTAGGAGACATTATTATAGGATTTCTTTAGGAGAGGTGCAAAGATTGATTTTCACATTCAGAGGCCGAATTGATGAATCTCTTTACAAATCTTTTTCATCTATAGTATTTTAATCGCAGATTTCATAGGCATTTTGAATTGATTTAGTTGCTTGGTGTACTTCCTACTTCATTGTACTTTTTTTTAAGAAAAATAATCTTTAAATTTTAGCAAAATTCATTTTTTCCATATGCTAAATGTGGCTAATGACATTGCCAATTCATTGTTACATTTGTTGACAATATAGTGATAATTTCATGTTTTTTGTTTGTTGAACAGGGAATCTAGTGAAGACCAAGCATTTGTTGGATCTACCAGAGGCCAGTGAGAGATTGACACTTTGGAAAGTAGATCTAGATGATGAAGGAAGCTTTGAGGCTGCCTTTTATGGCTGTGAAGGTATTTTCCATGTTGCCACTACTGTGGATTTTGAGTCTGAAGGTAAGTTTTTGGTAAAGAGGGTGTTATGGTTGTATCTAAAGGGTACCCAATATTTTTCCTTTGATTTTTGAGACAACAATGTTTTTTTTTGTTTGGTTCTCTTGTTTAGGGAAAATTATTTCTAAATTTTCTTAAAGAGATGTAGAGAAGTTGGTGGACATTGTTGTCACTTTCTTGGGAGGCACCCTAGCTCTTAGTGTCTAAATGTTGTAGGAGATGGAAATAACATCTTGATGAACACCTCAGGGAAAAAAGGATTAGAATTGTAGTTGATTATATTGAGAAAGATAATAAAAATTAAAAGGTGATGTATCCTTAAGCTTTAAACCCCAGTTTATTTAGCTTTAATATTATTGTTTTTCTTTTTCAGATTTGTGTTTCATTAATTCTTTATATCATTATCAGATATTCCCCATAACTGGGCTGAAATTATAGACCATTTGCATGAAAAACAAGTCTTAGGTCTTATATAATTTCTATTATACCACAAATTATTTGATCTTGGTGATAAGTCCCAAGAACTTTCATTATTTTTCACTCACATTATACGATAAAGCTACACCTCATTTAATTGCTACATACTAAATAGCCCAAACAAAGTAGAATGACAAACCACTTAAAAGATGTGTTACACACGGATGCGTCCCTTGCCCCAAAACCCATTGTCCCCATCCACAACTGTCCTTAGGATGGGGAGACACAAAGGGGACATCCCCTTGTTGTCCCTGAAGTGGGCTAGAGAGTAGGAAACAGTAGGAAATGTCCCTGACCGTTTGGGGATGGCTCCCTGTCCCTAGTACAGCTGGGAGACGTTGGAAACATCCCTCATCATACCAGGGATGGCTAGCAATCCCCTGCGGACAAGGAACTTCCTACAGGTTAAAAACAATTAAAAAATTGATTTTTAAAAATTTTCTTTCTTCTTTCTAAGGTTGTGTAGGGCCCACAAATACTCCCAACCCTAATTTTTTTTCCATAAATGCCAAAATAAACACAATATTGAATAATATTATCATTCTCAAGTGTCACGACAAAAGTCACAACTCACAGGTTCTCTCTCATGTGCCAGTGCATAACAGGAAATTTTGAAAATGTTTAAATGAATCGATAGCAGCTATTGACATTGGCAGACAACAACACATCTTCCATTGGCATTAAACCATACTACAACCTTGAAATAAATTCTTATCCTCTTGTTGAACTATGCACTTCATTTGCTAGGGTTGAGTCTTGACATGAGGGCTGAAGTTGCACTTCCAGGTTTGAGTTTAGTCATTAGTGCTGCTTTATAATTTATATAGATAGTGTTGGTTTACATTTTGATTCTTTAAATTTTTTGATTTTGATTTTGATTGATTTGGTTTCAATTTTTCAAACTTTCAGACTTTCAACCAAAAAAAAACATACAAAATGATCAACAATAGCAATAGTGACAGTCATGAGGGTACTGACAATGAAAATGAAGCTACAAGAATGTAAATAAACCCTTCTTCTAGCTCCGAAAATCCAACCCATGTTTTTCATACCATTATGCATGCCCTATACCCTCTCTTAAAAGGTTTGCAAAATGCATTTTCAACTACAAGAAACCATTGCGTTAGTTTGCCACAGATGTGACTACCAACAAGAGGAAAAAATTAGGGGGTAACAAAAAATGGCTTTGTCATGTTTGTGAAACTCATTACCATGGGAGCTATACTAGGATTAGAGGCCATCTAGTGGGTGACAATGGAAAGGGTGTTAGAGTTTGTGAGGCAATAACATTGGAGCAGCAACTTGAATTTACAAAGTTGGTTGGAGTAAGTGATGACCAAATCATTACCATTCAAAATAAAAAATGACTACTAATTGATTTGCAAGCCTCTTCCAATGTATCAATTAGAGAGAGTTGTGATAGAGGGAAGAGGAAAGAAAGTGAGAAAACTTTAGTCATGGGGTTAATGAATGTGCAAAAGCATGAGCAAGATAATGATGCAGAGGCCAAATTATTTTATGCACATGCTCTTCCATTTCATTTGGCAAGGCCACCTTATTTTAAAACTATGGTGAAAGAAATATTGACAGTTGGACCCTCGTATGCCCCCTGGAGAACATAGATTGTGTACCTCACTTCTTGAAAAAAAATATTCAAAAGCTACCATGATGATGGAGGAGATGAGGCAAACATGGATTAGGACTAGCTGTTCCATTGTCATGGATGGGTGGATTGATATTCGACATAGGCCACTCATTAATGTTATTATTACATGTCCTGCTGGTTCATACTTTCTTTGAGTTGTTGATTGTTCTAACAAGCTTAAGGATGCTGATTTTTAGTTTGGTATTTGGAGGGAGGAAATAGAGGAGGTTGGGCCCTCTAATGTTGTGCTGGTTGTGACAAATTCAACTCGTGTTTGTAAGCTAGCTGGTTTGATGATTGAGAGTGCTTACAAACATATTTTATAGACTCCATGTTGTGTACATGCTTTGAAAGAAATTGGAAAAATGGATCGGGTGAAGGAAGTAGTTGCAGAGGCTAGAGACATAAAAATGTTTGTATGTAACCATCACACTTCACTTGTACTATTTTGGTCTTATTCAAAGAAAGAATTCCTCAAACCAGTTGAGATTAGATATGCTGGCTACTATATTTTGATGGAGAGGATACTGGAGGTCTAAGATGCTCTACAAGCCATGGTTGTTTGTGGAGATTGGAAAAGGTGGGCTCTATCAAAGACAAATGAAGGAAAGGCAGTGAGAGATAGAGTACTTAATGAAACTTGTTGGGCCACTATCAAGTAAGAAATCTAAAAATTTAAATTGTTTTTGAATTATTTACACTTTGTTTTACTTTGTATTTTAAAATTTCTAATTTTTAATTTGTTGCTTGTAGGTATATTTTCTCTTCCATATCACTAGATGTAGGGGTAATTCAGTATGCAGATATAGACTCTCCTATCTTGGGAGAGATATATGAGACTTTTGATAGCATGCTTGACCAAATGAAGCAAGCTATTCGTCAAAAGGATCCCGAGTTGAAATTTTATGAGGACCATATTAGGCCTATTGTGACAAAGAGGTGGAACACAATGAATACCCCTCTTCATATGCTTTCCTATGCTCTTAATTTGAAGGTATGTACCTAGACCTTGCCAAATGCTTCCTTCTGAGGATGACGAGGTGATAGAGGGGCTTACTACAACCCTTCATAAAATGTATACCAATGAGAAGGAAATCATTCTTAGAGAGTAGTGGCTTATGTTTTTTGATCTTCAAGGTCCTACATTCAACAAAATAGAGGCTAGGACGGATAGGGTCACCATTGCACAAAACAACCCCATTGGATGGTGGAAATTTCATGGGAATGAAACACCAGATTTGAAACAACTTGCCATTAGTTTTCTCTCACAGATTGCTAGTTCCTTTGCTGCAGAGAGGAATTGGTCCACGCATGGCTTCATCTAGTTCATTAAGAGAAATAGGCTTACTTTAAAATGAGTTGAGAAATTAGTTGTAGTTCATACTGCCTTGAGACTTCAGGACCGACAGAATACTGAGTATTGGCAGACTCCAACAACATGATGGGATGTTGATCCTAAGGATGTTAGTCAAATTGATGAGGAGGAGGGGCAACTGAGATTGGTTGGGCTACCATTGGATGATCCACTTTTTCCAAAGGATGATAGTGACTCAAATAGTTCTGAGTCTTTGGATATTCATAGCTTGAATGAGGCTTAATTTCATAGACTGTTGTATTTAATATTTTTATTTTCATGTTTAAACTTTGAGACTTTTGGATACATGTTTGAGACATTTAGATATTGATAGACCATGGTTTTATTGATGTTTGAGACTGCTGTGATATTTTTTATAATGCTTTAATGACATTTATTATGCTGTTGTACTATTTCTCTCATGATTTATTTACATATTGATATTATTGTTATCAATTATTAATTTATTGACATATCTCTCTCTCTTTCCCTCTCTCTCTATAATATATTAATAAATTTTGAAAAATTCATATATATATTTTGTATGTCACCATCCCCTAAAAATTCCCCTAGGAAACATCCTAGAAACACGTCCCCTACCATCCCCCTACCCCTGTCCTCGAAACGTTGTGGAATATAGCTTAAAAGCCAATTATTAGGCTGCCCTTCCTTCTTGTGGAAATATGAATGTGAATGTAGAGCCTAGACCTTAAAAGAACAACACTGTTCTTCTGTCCAGGCTGGTGGTATGTATTTCTGCCAAAAAAAAGGTTGATAATCCCTAGGAAAAATCCTAATAAAAATATCTCTCTATGTCTATAAGCAATAACTATGCGTGGGTGAATGAGTATATATGCTAGTATTTCTTGTCAATGAAGAGAAAACAAGGGACAAAGGGTCCAAAGCAAAAATACACAAGTGGAGATTGTGGGGGATTTTACATCACACTACCCACATCATCCAAGGACACTTTATGATACCAGAAAAATATAGGATCCCCTGAAAACTACAGAGGCTAGCAAGCATCATGAGAAGAAAATAAAAGGCTCTGCTTGACTAAACATTTTTCTCACAGTTTAGGAAGAGAAAAAAAGATATGGGTATTTTTACAAGTAAACTATATTTGCAGGCATTGGTTCATGGTCTTTGAGAGGTCATTTTTATATTAATTTTATTTTCTTAGCAATAAATGTTTTTATTTGTTTTGATTTCTAAAAGATTGACTCATATTTATTTTTATGTTCTTGTAGACAAGATTATGAGGAAAATACTGGAAGGAGATGGAAATAGCATCTTGACAATTGTCTAATATATTAGAAAAATGCTAGAGGAGATGGAAATAGCATCTTGATGAACATATTCCCTATAATAAAAATTAAAAAGGTGTTGTATCCTTGAAGCTATAAACCCTAGTTTATTTGGTTTTAATATTATTATTCTTCTTTTTCAGTTTCATGTTTCAGTAGTTCTTTTATATCATTATTAGTTATTCCCCATAACTAAGCTGTCATTGCATGAAAAAAAAAGTTTGAGATATTATATAATTTCTACTAT
Organism: Sequoia sempervirens; assembly: GCA_007258455.2. Taxonomy (NCBI): domain Eukaryota; kingdom Viridiplantae; phylum Streptophyta; class Pinopsida; order Cupressales; family Cupressaceae; genus Sequoia; species Sequoia sempervirens. The sequence continues at coordinate 405,504,488 of VDFB02075321.1, forward strand.
ACCACAAACTATTTGGTCTTGGAGATAAAGAGAGTCCCAACACATGGACACACATTAACATTAAACTCAAGGTTTGGTTAAAATAACATTCTCTATTTCATTTCAATACAGGAATACATTACAAACTTTTCCTACGTTCATGGGCCATATCTCCCTCACCTCTATCATAAACACAACATCCTCATCTCCTGCTTTCCATGTGTAGCTTTCTCTGTTATGTCACCTCAATGCTGACAAACTCGCCTAACTTTCTGATTTGTTTCACACACTATTCTACTGTACACACCAACGCACAACAACTCTTCATGATTCCCTCTATCTCATCCTTCCACTTTTCCACTTGTGGCTATCGACTATCCAAATAGCCTTGAGGAAATATTTCCAATAAGTACTTGCAGTTCATAAATAATCTCTCACAATTTCTTTGGATGGGGGTTACTTATTTTTTGCTCTTGTAATGTCGTAAAATTGCACCCCTTGCAATTTCACATACATTCTTGCATATGCTTTAGTGTCCACTCCCTTAACATTTGTGTAGGCTCATTTTAGCCCCTGCATTAGCCTTTTTCCCTCTCAAGATGCTCGAAAACCCCTTTTCAGCAATGACCCTTGTGCGTCAGCTTTACGTCAAACCTTGTGCTTTTCTCGTCCGTGTCGTTTTGTAGTGTGATATGTCTAGACACTAGCGTTCCACGTGGACTTCCACACAATGCGCTAGTGTCCTATGAAATTTTTGCACATTAAAACAACTATTTTCGAGCATGTTTGCCACTTGTCACTGACCTTTGTTGGTGGTAACGGTTGGGGATGCCTTGTAACTGCCTAGGAAGCTTCCTTTCCTTCCTTAAATGCTATCTTTTCAATCCATTTTGGTCTTCTAGCTTCTCTCCAACTCTGGATCCTACCTTTTCCTCTTGCTATCTTGCTTGCACAACTACATACAACTTGTTACAACAACACTCTCAAACTCTCACAATGCTCTTTGCAGCTCTCTTGGCTCTCACAACCCTATTTTTTGTCCTTGATCTCTTTGGCTTCCTTAAGCCTTGCAACTATATCTCCCTTATCTTGTGCTTGCGAGCATCTTGGGATTTCAAACATCCCCTATCTATTGCATCTATATTTTGTGATACAAGTTCTCCTCCTCGAGAAGGGTTTTCTTTTATCATTCATTACATACTTTATTTCTCTCTATCTATTTGGCTGTCTGTGGAGGTGGGAACACCAAAATGGGGGTTTGACTGAGGCAAACCCCTATATAGCCCCAACACTTTCTCCATATCTTACACATGCATGTATTGAAGATATTCATGTGTTGGAGGCTTCATTACTTGGGTTGTCATGAGCATTTTCTTTCTCCATTCTCTTTAGTTCTATCATTCACTTTACCTTATTTCACTCTTATTACTTTTTGTTATTTCACATTTTGGATTTCTCAGTAATTAGATTTCTAGTAGTCACTTTGTTGTTTTCTATGACATTCTTGGTTCTTGGTCCATACAAGACACCAACACACCTCTAAGATGCTAGCACACTGCATTTTCGTTCATAATTTGTGCTATCGTCCTTTGGTTGAGAGCTTATCAGTTTGTCCAGAAAAAACTTTGTGATATGCTCTCTCTGATTCTAGAACTTTCACTTTGTTCCTTGAGGTAGTTTAGGGCAGTTCACCCCTTGGGAATCTCTTGAGAATAAAGAGACTCATGAGTAGCGAATCCCCCTTCTCTACATTTTGGTGAACCCAACATGAACCACAATATTTTTCAAAAAACTAGGAATTTATTTACCCCAACTTGGTGGGGTCACAAATTTTGACTAAGTGCTTAGAATTTAGAAACGTTTACACTATTGGAAAGTTCTCCAAGAGGACTAATTCAATCCCTAAAATAATATGCCTTCGACTATCAAATTTTAGGGACTGACACAAGTTTGGACCCCAAATTTTTCTCTAAAAACCTTCAAAAATTCAAATTACTAGAACCTAGAAAATACCAAAAAAATCCAAAAATATGGATTTTTGGTTTTTCTTAGTTTTGTCACCCCTAGATTAGTTTGGATCAACCGATGGGTCTATTTTTCTATTTCAAAATGTATATTCTATCTTTCTTCCTTCTATCTCTATCCAAATTTTCTAAGAAGCTTCAACAAGTTCTCTTACAAGTGTGTGAAAGTGAGTTTTTCTCTCCTTTCTTATTATTCTTTGTTGATCCCTCTCCTAAAATTCCTTCTAAGGATATTTTGGCGCAAGAGGATGAAATCATTGATACTTTCCTTAACATTACTCTACCTTCCCTTTATTCCAATGCACTCTCTTCTAGAGATGTTACATTAGTGAATGATGAATCTCACCTTTATTCTAATGCACTCTCTTCTAGAGACCTTGCATTCACAAATGATGAATCTCTCCTTTATTCCAATGCACTCTCTTCTAGAGATGTTGCATTCATGAATGATGAATCTCATCTTTTTTCCGATGCACTCTCTTCCAGAGATGATGCATTAGTGAATGCTGAAGTTCCTCTCACATCAGATCCTCCAAGGATAAATGTTGAGCATGTTTCTTCAAATGATTCTTCTACTAGTTGTGATGATTCTGTAAATGTAATCTATGTCTCTGCTGCCCCTCAAAGGCCTAAGAGATCTATCATTTATCTGATTCTAGCTAGTCCCTCTCCTAAAAGGATTTTCTCTATTAATGGTGTTCCATTTGATAGTGACTCTTTTGATATTTCTAAGGTTCCCTCTTATAGAGCGGTAGCCCATACTTATAAGAATAGAATGAATAAACAACCAAGCCTTCTTCAAGATCCTAAACCTACAACTAAAGCACCTTGTGATTACGATCTTGTCGAGAAAATCCATGTTATTCTGGCTAAAATCTCACTGTGGGACTTGCTTCATTCTGCTCTAGTTTACCAAGATATGCTTCAGGAAGCCTTGCAGAAGATCCTCTTGCCAACCTCTTCTAGGCTGATGGATGTTAATGAGTTGATGGCTCATATTCATGAGAATTCATCGAATATTATGTTCTATCCATAGGAACTTCCACCCCCTGATGTGTAGAAACAAGAAGATCCTCTAATGATCATAGTTAATATTAATAACATTGGCATTAGATGTACTCTCATTGACGTTGGTTCGGCGCTCAATGTATGTAGCATTGATCTATTGCCTAAAATTAATATTGATTCATCTTCTCTTAATGCTTCCTCTATTGGCATTCATGGGTTTGATAATGTTTGTCGATAAGCCCTAGGCACGATAGTCTTTCCTTTGAGGTTGGGACCTATTACCGTACCCACCCTTGTATCTGTTAGAAAATTACCATATAATCTTCTTCTTGGTAGATCATGGATTAATGCTATGGGTGCAGTCTCGTCTACCTTCAATAAATCTATTAAGTTTATTTGTAACAATCAACTAGTCATAGCTAGGGCTGATCTTGAGGCTATGCACTTATGTGAAATGGTAGCTGTCGATTAGGTTTAGGTTGTGCCCACTCTTATTCCTTTAGTGTCTTCCAATGTGTCAATGTTTACTCCAACAATACCTACTACAAAGGATACTCTTGAGATAGATGTCCCTGAAGAAGATCCTTCTGAAGCAAGAAATCTTAAGTCTGCTCCTTCTACCTCTTCTCAAGAAAATGCATGTATTCGTGATGATTGGGGTTCTTTAGACTTTACAAAATATTTTGTTAGAGAGCATAAAGTTGACCCAATCCACCTAAAGCTTTCGATAACATCATCCACACCCATTATCAAAGATGCTTATTGTTCAGTATTGCAGGATAATGTGAGCAATAATTGTAATGTTCTTAGTGTTGATCCTCCTTCTGAGGAAGATGATCACACCTCTATTAAAGAGGCTAATGTTGGTAGTCCTATCAAGAAGGATGATGGTGATCTCGCAGAAGAGTATGATCCCCCTTGCTAGAATAATGCTCTCTATGAGGATCCTCCATTATTTTCTATCTTCATGTCTTCTTCTTGTGAGCAGTCAAGTCTTTCTCCACAAGAGAAAGGGTTGCTTCCTACTCCTTATTCTTTATTTGAGCAAGGGGATATTTTTTTGAGGCTTCTTAAAGCCCACTTGATCACTCTTCCTTCTACACGTAAGAAATTTCATAAGCATGATAAAGAAAAACATTCTTTCTGTACATACCATCAAGTGCCTGGCCATTCCACTAGTGAATGTAAGGCATTGAAGGACAAAATGGAACAATTTTGTGATTCATGTGCCATCACTCATTTATTTGCTAATGCACCCACCTCTTCTTCAAATGACAAGTGATATTGAGGTCTGCCCCTATCCTGTATGTTCTAAGTATCTTGCATGGTTCTCCTCCCCTATATGTTGGGGGCAATGATAACTTGTTCTGGAGATGTGCGTACTTTCGAGGACCCCCTCTATAATCTCTATCTTTCAATTAGTGTGTCCCTTGAGTGGACCCCTTTTCCTTTGAAGGTTTCTCGAGGGACCCATTTGAAAGACTTTTAATTCGTTGACTGTCTGCTTGTTTGTCTATGTGGCTACTTTATTTTTTGACATGTTTTATCTGCGGATTAACATGTTGCTTTGCAGGTGTGCCTATGAAGCCGCTTTCCAGTCTGACTCTGTGAAGTCCCCTTACATTCGACTTCCTTCACGAGAGAGAACTTGGGGGTTTCCTTCTTGCAGGTCTGTGGGCCTATGAGGCACTTACTTCATTGGGCTTCCTTCATGAGAGAGTACTTGGGGCAACACCTTCTTTGTAGGTCCGAGGGCCTGTGAAGCACTTTAATCCTATGAGATTTGTCCATCGTTGGTCTGCAGGCCTCTAATGTAGTTTGTTCAACTTTGTAGGAGAGAGTACCTATAGAGCCTTTTGTTCACCTTCTATAGGTATGTGGATCTACGACACATTTTTTTAACTCTCCTTGGGTTCAAGGACCTGTGGAGCCATCTCTCTTGGTATTTTCATTATTTTCTTTCTTAAATTCTCTCTTCTCTTCTCTTCTCTTCTCTTCTCAATTGTATATACCAGAAATTGGAGCTACATTTTCAAAGGCTTGATGTTCCATGATTTCTTCCCTAGTAAGTCCAAACAGGTTACGGGTAACATCTTCAATCTCATATGGCCTTGATGGAGATGAGGGTTGTTGTGATGGGGTAACTTGACTTCTCAGATCAAATTCTAGAGGATTTGGATCTCTTGAGGTAAATATGACTTTTTTTTTTTCTCCATGTTTCTCTTGTGTTGTGATCTGTAATGTTTGAACTCTCTAGTTGACTCAAATTTAGGTAAAAGGGATGCTCTAAGTCTATTTGGAGCAATGATGATAATGGGTGATAAAAAGGTGGGTGATGTGGAAAGTGATCTTTGCAAACGTTTTGGGACAACACTTTTGACTTAAGAGTTTGATGTTTTGATGTTTGATAAAGGATGTTTATGAACTTGAAAATATTTATGGTAGACTCATGACCTTCAAGATAAACTAGCTCAAAGATGATAACTAACTCAACCAAGTGCACGGAAAAGGATGCATTTCACATACAAAGTAGCTAAGTTAGGGGTTGGTTTGATAGATGTTTAAGTCAAAAAAAGTGTTAGTGTATTCAAAAGTTTTGCAAAGTTTTGTGAAGTGAAGTTTGGAATTTGATGAAGGGGTGAGTGAAATGTTTGACCCAATTTTGACTTAGAATGAACCTTTGTTTGATAAGACCAAGGTAGTGAGAAACATGCTATACCTCTAAAGCTTTCAAATCCTAAAGATCTATTTTTTTTAGATAGGTTCATTATCATGAAAAAGACCAGGTTTTTGACCAAAAAAGAACATATACAATTCTGGATTATTCTTTGAAACACGTTTGTAGAAGTAGTATAACAACTTGGTTCTATTTTGGTGAAGTGTTGCAAGGTTTTTTTGAGAGCTTTTGAAGTAAGATGCCTAAGCTTGAAATCATGACCTATAGACCTTCTCTTGGGAATTCTGATTTTGTGTGAGATCATTTAGAGATTTCTAAGCCTATGGAAGAAAAGAGGATATTTATTGCCACACAGGTGGTGGTAATAGGGGCCTTCCAGCCTCAATATCAATTTTTTCCTCTTCTTCATCTAACATGTTTGCGGTGTTTCTCCACTGAGCGAGTGTTTCTTTTGTTTCAAAAGTGAAGCTTCTCAAACTACTGATTATATCAGGTTGTTCTTCTTCAATGAGTTCAAATTTTGGTTGAATAATAGCAGGTGTAAGGTTGGGTTGTTCAACGGGAGCAATCAATCTCCAAATGGTCATGTAGGGTTCAATTGTGTCAATTTATCTTGCTTAAGTGAATATTTTTACCACAAACACTTGTCTTGATTATGTTCAAACTAGATGTCTATGTCAAAAACATCATAAATTTCACAATGTCCATTTCATGAAAATTAAGGATGATGTTCAAGCCATAGTTGCCTATGTTAACTTTGGGAAAATATGGATTGAGATATAAGTCAAGATATTTAGAATTCTCTAAGGATAGAAATCCTTAGGACAAGCATTAATATCAAGGCTATTTCAAGGGGTATCCATACTTTAGATCAAAGGGTTTGAAATTTTGAAAAGATTGTGAATGTTTGTTTGTAATGTTTTGGAACCAAGCAAAGTATTAAATTGAATCACAAGCATTTACCATCCTAGGCTCAAAAGATATTGCTTACTGAATCCCCACTCAGATTTCTCCAAACACTAAGACAATGCGAACAGTTAGAGATTTGGTGACACTGGCTCCCCTCCACAACACACACTTCTCGGGACCACCAAATCTCAAAATCTTGAAGATCCAAAGATCCTAAGGATTTTTCCATTTCAACAATGAATAGTACAAATGTGGGGTGGCTTCAGAACAACCATTCCTGCACCAACAAGCATAAAGGTTTTTGGCTTCTAAATAGTTGGTTCATAATAAGGGCTTTTGTTCAAGGTGGCCATACACGCGGGAAGATTAGCTCAAGATTATGGAGAATCAAGAGGCCTCCTAGTATTTTCCTAAGAAGATATTTTGACATATCACATGAATACTAAGGGTGAAACTTGTCGGTATGATGCATCTGCACCTGTTGTTTATGACTTTCATCACAAACACATTATTTATATATCGGCTTGAAAGAGCTTGGCTATAGCTTGTTTCTGCTTGGGTCATTCCCTCCTTTCGAAGTGGGGAGGAAGGCCCTCTAAAGATAAACAATAGCAAGGAATTATGTCTGTAGTTCGATCATCCTAGTTTGCATGAAACAAGGAGAGAACACACACCACGCCTTTTCCCTACACTAGCAAGGGGTTCATTTTTAATCCAAATTGAAAGATGTAGGTGATTATACAAAGTGTTAAGGAATGTTTCTGTTTCTCAAGATCGTCGAATGGCGTGAGAGAATTGCATATGCATTCAATAACAAAGATGTAAATCAAAACACAACAAACACTCGTTAATTTTAACCCCTAAAGCTAAGATGAATTCATTTTATGCACCAAATGAAATGTTAAGTTGTTTTTTCCAATTTTAAACCCAAAGTGAAATGATGAAATGAGGGTTCAATTTTAGTCTCGTTTGAGCATTCTTTTTAAACCCAAATGAAAATTAGTGTGGTTCTAAAGCATAAAATGAAAATCATAATAGATGGGTTATAATTAACCCAAAAGCGTCAAACGCTTGTTACAATCATAAGATTCAAAGATGAGAATGCTTCTTAACTTCAACTTTTATTGTCGAACCTGCAAAACCCAGTTAGTTTAAAAAATAGAAGAATGTTAGAGGCATGTTAGTAATTTGATGAAGCAAAAAAATTAAAACACATGCTAAAAAATGATCATTACATTTCTTACTAGAGTTGGGTGTCCTTATTCATGATAGCATCGCTTTGGTGAACTTGGGTGTCGCTCTGTAGAGAAAATGGTGACGACGATAGCGTCACCATTTGAAAAGAGTTTCCGTTTATAAATATCTGATACCTCTAAAAAGTATTAGCATCACCATTTGTTTAATCAACATCGGGATATTAAATAGGTGTCGCTATTTCAGATGACAATAGCATCGCAATATGGCAATGCCCAATAAAAAGCAACGCTGAAATTCTTTTGGGTGTCACTGTATCCTGCAAAAGTCAAAACACTAGTAGAATTTGGAAAATATATGACTACATGACTAAAAATTTTAGTCACAACAACTAAAAATGACTAAATTCTACTAATTTTTTGCAACTCAGCTATAAATGAGTAAATAAATGACTAATTTGGTCATGGACTAAAAATTATTTAGTCACACAAATAAAAATGACTAAATACTTAGTCATTTATTTAGTCACAATCTATTTGAATAAATAAATAAAAAATCAATAGTACTATTCCTAATTTTCATTTTAATAAACATACTCTCAAACTTTTGTCAAAACCTTATTATCACGTAGCCCACCAAAATGGAGAAGTGAAATGACTCCCTGTAAATGATTGAAGCTGGTTAGATTCAAGCTTTTCAGTAAAGAATGACAAAGAATGGTAAGGAGATGTGCATGATAGGAGGCATAGGATTCATTACTGCTTATCTCATTCCTACTTTGCTCAACAAGGGTTACATTGTTTGCACTATTGTTTGTAATCCTGGCATATATTTGCATAATTTCAATTTCCTTCAAATGATTTTGAAGTATTAATGTATCATATATAGGGTTTAGAATGATTTTTTTAATTTAAAAAAATAAATAAATGATGTATTTTCCTGTGATTAGATAATGTGGAGAAGATAGGGTATGTATGGGATCTGCCTGGTGCAAGGCAAGGCTTAAAATAATGAAAGAATACTTGCTAGAAGAAGGAAACTTTGATGAAGCGATAAATGGAGTGGATGGGGTGTTTCATATTGCTTGCCCTATCGTAGTACCAAATGATCACAACATCATAGTAGGTTGTCCTCCACTGGATTTTTTTTTTTGGTTATGATGACATAAATTGGTTTAGTTTTATTCTCTGTGAAATGTATTGCCAAGCAGGAGGCCTTCATTGATCCTAGTGTGAATGGGACTCTCAATGTCATCAAGTCTTGTTCAAGATAACCCTCTGTAAAGAGATTCGGGCTTACATCCTCCTTCTCAGCTATCAGATATAACTACAATACTCAAGAGCTTTCTCTTTTAGATGAGTCCCATTGGAGCAATCTAGAATACTACAAACAATATAATGTAAGTATAAATGCCCTCCTTTGAAGATTATATTTCACCAGTTAGAAGCATTGAATTGCTTGTACAAGAGTAATTAATAGGCACTACTTGCTGTGAGTATAGGAGTAAACTTGATCATCTTGGAATAAACAACAAAAAGTCCCAAAATGTCTCCATAAACTTATCCATGAAAGCTTTTAATTCTTAGGATCAATTCACATCTACATAATTCTAAATTTAGGGTATGTTTTTCCTGCAACTTTGGTATGCATATGCAAAAAATATTACTGAGAAAGAGGCCTGGAAGTATGCAGAGGAGAAAGGCCTCGATTTGGTTGTGGTAAACCATCATTTTTTGTTGGGCCACTTCTTGCATCTAAACATACCAACATTCTTGCCTTAGTCATGAACATAATGATGTTAGGCTGGAAACTTGCATGTGGTGGGAAATTATTTCAATAGATCTGGGGCAATGCATGTGAATTTATGAGATTGTATAGGACACTGATAGTGAAATATTATGGATAACTACTACAAGCTTCAATTTTAGGTTGAGAAAACTTAGAAATAATTGGGTTATTGGATTGTATCCTTGATGTTTTAGTAGTTTTACTTTTCTTTCACACTTGTAACACTAAAACTTGTATAATGCTTGTCAAAATTTATATTTTATAACCTAACAGGTTAATATTGTTATCTATAGGAATAACTTGTGTTTGCTTTGTTGATTTTGATGTTGTAAAGAATATTGATTTATTTTCTCTAAAGCAACATATTCTCTCTACTAACAAGGTGCTTTACTTTTATATGTGATTGCAAAGTCAATTGTTGGTGAGAGGACTATTACATTCTTATTAATGGTCAAGGAAATATACTTTTCCATGTCATGCTTGCAATCACCTTCCCTTATTGTTGACCGAGGGATTACACTGCATAAGGTTTGTAATGTTACTCCATAACATGGTAAATGCAACTCATTTTATATCAAAAGCCTTATTTGGTGGTGTGGTTGAGTTTCCACATACAAGTTATATGCTTTGCTTGATTTAATTTTAATAGAATAACTCTATAAACTATTTTCATCTTTGGATTGCATATAATAAATTGATTACAACTATAGTAATATAGAAGAAAATGTACAAGCTAGTGTCATAATATACAATTTCATGTTCAAGATTTTTTTGCTCTTATATAATTGATTATTTTTTAGGTCTCTATAAAAGTATTTTCATCATCAACTTTGGAACATACATCAACATAATTATAATGATAAAGCAAACAATAAAGGCTGGTGTTAGACCATACAGTGTCTTACATTGAAGCATTTTGTTTGAATCATAGATGATACATTTCATAATAATGTCACTAGGTGGTGAGGGCTATCTAAACTTTATGGGAAATGAGGTATGTATTGAGACCTTTTCCTGCATCTTTACTATAGGCTTAGAGAAAATCAACACATTCTATTCTTTATACATATCCTTTATGCAATCCATATTAAGAGTTAGCTAGTAGCCTTGGCCAAGTGCAACATGTTTCTCCTACCTCTTGCAAGGTCCTATCATTTTATGTAAAATTTATTCTCATAAATTCTACTGCCTAGATATTAATAATCTAGATTGAGAATGTGAGAAACAACTATAAAAATCTTAAATATTGTATAAATCTTGTAATAAATACTAGATATTATTGTCCTTTATTTAGCTTTGCAATGTGGTCTATCTTCTTTGTGTCATTGCTCAGTCAAAGGGCTTATAATTATCCTTCATTTTACATCCACATGGGCTCCATTTTTTTTTGAAGGGACTAATCCATCATAAGGTGTCCTCATTTGAACCGATTGCTTATTGTTTTCATGGTCAATGGTAATCCTTTATGACAGTCATAAAGGATGTTGACAAGCTTCATTTACAGTCATAAGACTATTGACAATGCTCTTGAAATCATTTCCTTGTATTCAATTTGATGACTGTCCTTTATGAAATTTTTGCTTTCATTGATCCTTTACACCATAGTCCTATTTCAAATGCCACTATAATTACCCCTTATAAATCTTGAATTACCTATCTTTTGAACCTTCATTTATGCATGATTTTTGATTGCCATAGCATTGCATTTGGTAAGGACTGTCTTTTATTTGACATTGTCAATACCACTCACTCCGTCCACTGTCAAGAGAACTCTCTTTATCCACTATCAAAAGCACTTGTCCACTTGTCCATTGTGTCCTATTTTGCTTACATAAGAAATTTCTTCAATGTAAAAATCAAGGATCATATGCAATGTATTATTTTGAGATGAGGTATTTGTAGTTCTACAATTGGGGTATGTTTGTGAAGTTTCTACACCACGAATACTAGCAATTCTATGATGGAACCAAAATTTAGTAGTAGAGATACATTAAGCACACATTCCTGATGGCCGTGTAATTTTGAATTTAAAGCTTCATCTATTTTCATTTACATACACATTTTATCCCACACTAATTCCAACCAGAAGATGTTGAAATGAGAATAAAAGATAGTATATATAGTCTTGAATTGTGTATACATCAGGTGAGCAAGAATATGAAAGTATAATTAGTATTTAGGTTGCATTCTTGAGTCACATCAATAAATTCCAATGTAGGCTCAATTCCCAATACTTTATTATCTAACAAGCAACATAACTTGAACAAGTGCCTTGTTGTTTGCATTTGATTCAGACCATCTATGTGGATTTTCTTGAATTAAGAGCTGTATTCCCAAGCTTCTATTTACAAGATCAATTTTCTCATGGATTTTCCTTTAACTAAACTGCTTTCTCTCATTTCTCATGTTATTTTTATCTTAGTAGTCTATTTCCTTGCATGGTTTGCAAAGATTGGCAAGTAGATCTTTCCTTTTTTGACATGCTTCCTATTACCTTACATTCGGAAATGTACTAGTGTTATTTTTAGTCATATCTTGACTAACTGCCCATTCGCTTGCAGGGTCTACAAAAATTGGCAAGTAAATTAAGCCTATTTTGAGATTGCATGTTATGACTAATCATTTACAGTTTTCCTTCCATTTCTACAGATGAATGTAGAAGATGATATGTAGACTGCCTTAGGCTTCAAACATTTTGTATCCCCATAGAGCTAAGCATATCAAAACACCTGCACAATACAAAATGAAAACATATGGGAATTATAGAGATAGCCTTGAATAGGAGCTTGGAAACCCATATAAAATCACTTCCCATGAGCCAAAAAAAACTATTATATATGTCCCAAATCCAAATTATAATCCTTCTGAATGATCCACTACTGCATTTGCAGGTCGATCTGTAGAACCTTCCCTCAAATAATGAGGGAAGTCAAGCTTTGTCTTAAAAAGAAAATTTTCCTAGCACCACTTTTTAATTTCCAATCATGCAATTGGTTTTTCTTCAAAACATGGATAAGCACAAGGAGTTTGTCAGCCTCTAAATCGTTGAAACTAGATGGAACTATTGATTTGATCCCTTTTAAGACTATCAAATCTTTCCCTTTAGAGTTTAATCTATAGTGAAGATGGAATGATGTTCTCTTAACAAAAATTACCATTTTCTAATTTAAAAGTGATCTTTGCATTGGTAGAGCTTGAATTAACTTTAACTTCTATCCAAAAAAATATTTACATTCTCAATTATTAAAAGAATCCAATGTACTTTAGGATTTGCAAATCTTTGGGTTTGTAGCTTAATTTATAGTCAAATCCTAAAGAGCCTATACAAACCTAGTTTATGCAAACAATATGTAATGACACTGAGCAACTGCCACATTGTGTTTTATTGTTTGCATAAAACACATTGAACAAATGAAAAAAATCCTCTATCCTTCATGCTTTGATGGATGTCCATACCCTATTCCAAAACTCCCATTTTGGCACAGGTAGGGAGTATACTGGCAAAGGTTGTTGAATTTGGCTTTACACCTGCTAATTGCATTTGCTTGAAAGTTTCTAAAGCCTTTTCAACAAATCCATTTTGTGCATATCCAGTAACCATTGCATTCCATGAGATGACATCTCTTTGAGGCATCGGCCAAATAGTTCACATGCCTTGTCAATGCTTCCACATTTTGCATACATGTCTACTAGGGCAGTTGCAACTACAACAAATGACAAAATTCCTCTATTCTTCATGCTTTGATGGATGTCCATACCCTGTTCCAAAGCTCCCATTTTGGCATAGACAGGGAGTATTCTGGAAAAGGTTGTCGAATTTGGATTTACACTTGCTAATTGCATTTGCTTGAAAGTTTCTAAAGCCTTTTCAACAAATCCATTTTGTGCATATCCCACAACCATTGTATTCCATGAGATGACATCTCTTTGAGGCATTTTTCCAAAAAGTTCACATGCCTTGTCAATGCTTCCACATTTTACATACATGTCTACCAGGGCAGTTACAACTACAACAAATGAAAAAATTCCTCTATCCTTCATGATTTGATGGATGTCTATACCCTGTTCCAAAGATCCCATTTTGGCATAGGCAGGGAGTATGCTGGAAAAGGTTGTCGAATTTGGAGAGGTCTATCCCTTGGAAGGGTGCCTACCAACCTTCTCCGCTCTCCCACAGACACTTCTTGAAGTGTTTGTGGGAGAGCGGGGAAGGGTTTCTCCTCACCAAATTCATTATTCCCAAATATGAGCAACACAAATACTCATTAAGGAAGACCCTTTCATTATTCCTTTAATGGATTGAGCTTTCAAGGAGGAAAGAGGCATGCAATCAAGTCCCTCATGTATAGATTTGATGGATACAATCAAATCATGAATTCTTTGGATTTTATCACTCCTCCCAACCTTCCCTGCTCTCCTACAAAGACTTCCAACCATGCTCATGGTGATGCAGGGCTTTCTCACATCACCACGAGCATCACTAGAAATCTTTGCGGGAGAGTGGGGAAGGTCCCAGGAAGGCTATTTTTCAGATTGTTTCATTTAGCATCACCAATATTCTCCACAAGAACATTGTCCTTGTTTAAAATGATGGAAATGGTTCACATCTCTTAGAACAATTTCTCTTGCAACAATGTTGGAGATGAATTTAGATGCATTCTGAAAATCAAAACATATTTGAAGGTTCTTAACAACTCTAATAGTTGTACGAGGGGCCATGTTTAACAAACCAAATGCAATTGCTAACTTTTCACTATGGTGGCAGATAAATGATTCTTTTTTCTTCTATTCCACAACATTAAGTAAAAGTCTTGAATCTGGAAATACCCTGCTACCTTAATTTTCCAAGCCAATTTCTCCAATTTTGCATAGATCCTCCCATGTTTGTGGATGTGATCTATCTCATACACAAAAAGGCATGTACCATTTTATGCCCTTCAATCCAACTACATGCAGGTATCTTTTTAATTCCTCTATCTTTCATCAATCTCCTTACTATTTGAACCTCACCACACCCGTCTACTTCTGCACACTTCTACACAGATGTTTTAGAGAAGAACATAAGTTGTAACATTTTTAGGATCCAACTAAAAAAGTAGTGTTGCTGGAATACTCAGCCTATATTCATATATGATCCACTTCTATGATGTTGAAGTGGCTCTTTAAATTCTTTGGATCACCTAAAAAAGAAGTGGATATATAGCCAGGTTAAAAATTATCCTTTTTGAATTGGTTTCTTAGTCCATAGCATCTAGAACAATGGATATATAGTCAGGTTTTGGTGAGCCCATTTTTAGTCCTCTTTTTTCTTTTATGAAACCTACATTTGCATAATTCTGATGTCTGCAACTGTATATCAAGGTTCACGTTCATGAATTTCAATTTTCTCAAGTCAAAGACATCTTCAAAGATATTAATTACTGAAATACTCATGCCATAGGAAATAATTTTTGGACATGAACTGGGCATGTTTACAATTTTGCTATCTTTTTCACTTTTATTTTATGATTATTTTGAATGTTTAGAGTGAATTTTAATAAACTAAGTCTTTTAGAGACTCTACCCTCTCATTACAGTCATCAATCTTTATACCCACTCTCTTGCAAGCACTTCAATTCATGCTTGCAGTGATGCAGGAAAGCCCCACATCACCACAGGCATGACTTGAAGTGCTTGCGGGAGAGTGGGATCACATTTCTTTGAGGCATTTTTTGAAATAGTTTGCTTGCCTTGTCTATGCTTCCACATTTTCATGTATGTCTAGCATGGCACTCCATAATCCAGTTTGTAGAGTAGGCATTACTCTATGATTTTATGCTTTTTGTCTTCATAAATCACAGTTCTCTAAATTTGTTTGTCTGTGCAATTAGTAATTTTTTAGGCTTGGCATACTAATGATTTGTGCTACTCTGGAAATTTTTTCTCTTATAGGTTTTATGAATATTCAGGTTTCTTTCCCTATTACATATTAATATGCATAAATTTTCTCTAAAAGGAAAACAAGATGGGGCAGGTTTCTTTCCCTATTACATATTAATTTGCATAAATTTGATCTAAATTTGCTATAAATATTTAGGTTTCTCTTATAGGTTTTATAAATATTCAGGTTTTTTTCTTTTATAGGTTTCACAATCCTTTGAGGTCAGGAACAAAGTCTAGGTAAGGGTTGAGCCTATTGGCATATGGCTTGCTTGATAGCATGTGGCTTCTAATGTTGTCATTGATGGCAACCTAAGTCATCCCTCCAGTCTGAAGATCATAATTTTCTCATACTAGCAGGAAATGTAGTGAACAATATTTTACCGGCAGAGAGTATGAAGAATAGGGTATCCGGTTAGTATATCGATCTGTATGCTTCACCAGATCATCATTTTGAGTTGTGGATCTTTGAGAGAGTTTGTTAAGCATCTATACTAACTTTTTGTTAAGTTTAGTGGTATCGCATTGATTAATGTATGTGTTAAGAGATCCGGTTGGATGCTTTGGCAGGATGTTTTTCTGTTTATTTGCTCATTATGGCCAACTTAGTGAATGTCGTATGTCGCGGATGTATAAGGAGTAATTTTTTAATTGTTTCTTGTGTTGGTTATTTTGTTTTGGGTCCTAGCTATGTATTAGTTGAATTTTATGGTTGCGCATTAAATTTAATTTGAGCCAACCATTGAAGATATTTCATGTTTTGTTAAAGCCGACTTGAAGCAATGAAATCTTTGTTAGCGGATATATATATATATATATATATATATATATATATATATATATATATATATATATATATATATATATATATATATGAGATCAATAGTTCATTTTGGAAATGCAAACAAGTGTGAAAGTGTGCGAATGTGTGTGAAGAGCAGAACAAATTTGTGTGTGAGTATTAGAAGGGTGATTGAGCGATCTTTGCACAATTTCAGTAGGGCAAAAAAATAGAGAAGAGCATAGCAGACAGAGCAAAAATACAAAATCAGTTAGAAGGGCTGAAGAGCGTCTATTGAGCTTCATCATAACTGAATCCATGCATTTGGAGATGCTATTTTCTTAGTTCAACATTTTGTTGTAATCCATACATTTTGTAAGGCAGTGAGAGCCTTCCTTATTTTGAGCAATGAGCTCTAGGCAGTGTGCCTGAATGCATGTGCATTCCCTTTTATTCATACTTTTAACAAAGTATAATTGTGGATTAATCTCCACCGTCATTTTTCCCTTAATAGGGTTTCCACGTAAAAATATTTGTGTTATGGTGCTTTGATTATCTTGTTCATGTGCTTGCATATTTATTTCTATGTATGTGTTGTAAATGGTTTAAGGTCTGGATTTAAATTGTTAGATTTGTTGAACATTGATTCACCCCCCCTCTTAGTGTTCCCTGAGTCCAACAATTGGTATTAGAGCCAAGTTCCTCTGCAGAAAGTTTAACAACTTGAGGTGGATCTTGAATTGCAATGGACTCTGGTGGTCTTCAACAATAGCTTATGGTGGCACTTGATGATCTTGATCAGTCTAAAGCAGAAGTCATGGAATTAAAAGAAAATCTTGTGGATGCTAAGAAATTCATTCAATCATTGAAGGATAAAATCAATGAGTCAAGAGAAAAGAGGAAGGAACTTTGTGATTAGCTGAAGCAGAAAGAAAATAAAAGTTCGGAAGATATTCACCTGAATTAGACCCTAAAAGAGATAACTGAAGAATGTGAAAAACTTGCTAGGGACAATGCTACTCTAAAGCTTGAGATGGAATTTGTGGAAATGAAACTAACCAAGGAGATTGAAGAAAGGAGGAAGAATGATGAGAATCTGGCCCAGTCTTTAAAAGAAAAATTTGAAGAATGCAATAGAGTAAATAGTGGATTCATTCAGATAGAGATTGAACTATAACAATCTAGAAATAATGAACAAGATCTTGAAAGACAGATAGTTATTCTCAGAGATGAACTCACTATTGTAAATGAGTACAAAGAGAAGTTTAGAACTAGTTCTGCTAAGCTTGATGAGATGACTAAAGGACAAAAGGATGCAAATGGTAAGTGAGGTCTTGGATATGAGAAGGAAGCAAGCTCTGGATTTGAACATAAGGATTCCAAACAAAGAAATTAGATGAACAAACGAAAAAGATATCCGGTAAGACAACCCAATGCTAAAAAGTTTAATGGTTATTGCTTTGTTTGTAATAAATTTAGTCATATAGCTTCTCAGTGTAGAAGTAAAATAAATTCAAGCAGTCCATCATTTCTCGGTTAGTGGCTTAGTTGTAATAAGTTTGGTCATAAGTCAATTGAATGCAGAAGCATGTCTGTCAATATAAAGAATGTTAAATGTTATACCTATGGAAAAATTGGGCATATTGCTAATCAATGCAGATCAAAGGGAAATCAATGGAATGAATGGTTTAGACAAAGAAATCCAGTGTGTTACAATTGCAATAGATTTGGTCACATTGCAAGATTGTTTGGTATACAAGGGAAAAATATCATAGAAAGATGAAAAAGGGAAAGGGAAAGTGACTGTGGAAGAGATTAGAGATCAGATAAAGAAAACATGGGTAAGGAAGAGTGACTTTGATGAGGGGAATAAGTCCACACTAGAATCTTCTTCTGGTAATTCCTCTGGAAATTGATCTCAGGCCATTAGCCTAGGGGGAGTCTTTAAAAAAAAATCCTTTGTTCCCCTGTCGGTAGCTGGCACCAGAATGTAGGAAATTGTCAGTAGTTGTGATAAAAGTTTGCAAATGCATCAGTGATCGCTTATGCAGAAACATGAGAAGTAGAAGGTCCACAAACAAATTTTTCTTTTGATGTCTGAGAAAATAGAGTACCCGAAACTCCTAGGGAAAAATATTTAATGCAAAAAAAAGGTTAGGTGCGCAAAGTTATAAAAGGGCATTTGGAACCCTCATTTGTCACCTTGCATTGAAGAAGAACAAAAGGAGATCCTCTGCAGTGAAATTTCAAAGGAGTAAAGAAAATTCAACGACGAATTCATCAAGTATTTCAGTTGCTTGTAGAATTTCAAATTTTGTGCTCAGTAGAAAAACTTGTTCCATACAGAAAGAAAAATGAAGCAAATCAAAGGAATGGTGAATTTGGATGAGTATAGGAGTGGAAAGATTAGGGTTGTGAGAAATTTGTTGCCAGTCGGTGAATTGAAGTGGCTTGAAGGTGCGAAACATAAAAGTTTGGACATTTGGAATGAGTTTCCTTATTTCGTTAACGCGGAAGTGGTTAGGTTTATCCTAAACATATTGAATGAGGACATGCTCACTTTGGATAAACCCTATCTTATTTCAAAGGATGCGATTAGAAATTTAACTGGTCTATACAATGTTGGGGATATTCCGAAAAACAAGTCGATTTAGAACAAGGAAGTCAAAACCCTAACCAGAGTGAGAGGAGACCAGAGAGACCAGAGGACTCTAGTAATTTCAACGATCAAAGATCCAATAACAAGGTACATTGCACATGGGATTTCATACAAAATTTTCTTCAAAAACAGGGAAGGCGCAACTTCGGCAGGTGCAGTTTATATCACTCACAAAATGATAATGGAAGATGAAGACTTTGATCTATGAGGATTGCTGAAGGATCAGTTGATGGAAAATGTGCAATTGATGAAAGAAGTAGATTACCCCTTCAGGTTTGGTACTTTGATCATATGTATCATGATATATTTTCTGAATTGCTTGCCTCATAATGATAATGTGGTATGGAAGGAAAATGAATCAGTTTGTAAGAAATTTTTTGAACATTCTAATGCTTTGGGAAATTATGAGCTAGTATATGCAAATTTCTTTAAGGAATTTCTAGGGAAGTTTGGAGAAGTTAACATTCCCCTTCCGGTAAAGATGCTTGAAGTTGGATCTTCTTCTGGTGAAGTGTTGAGGAAGAAGAAGAGAGCACAAGAAATTGTTGTGTACACCCCTCCGGGACATAAGTCCCCAAGAACTGAAGAAAAAGGCAAAGCACAGTTAATTGTAGATATACCAGATGAAGAATCTGATGAGTACACTCTTAGGGATGAACCTGAATTAGTTGAACCAGATGTAATAATAGCAGAAGGAAGCGATGAAGAAGGTGATTTATTCAGAAAAAAGATACTGTAAATTGTTCAGGAGGAAGATGGAATGCAAAAGATTGCTGACATATGGTTAGATGGACCCTCATATGAGTAGGATCTGATTGAGAACACATTGAGTTCTTACTTTGTGCATAATAACAATGGATTGGAAATTTTGAAGAATGTGCTTCCAGAAGAAATGATTGAATGTATCAGGGAGGCTATGGCCTCTAAGCCTTAGGACATGAAAGAGGAAGAAGTAATTCTACATCTGAAGGAGTAGTTTAGGCTGTCCCTTACCAAACTAAAAAAGAAAATGAATGAGTTGAGGCAATGCATTAATTCAGCTAATAACATTTACAACTATTGTCTTCGGTGGCCTCATGTTGTTGGGAGGTATAAGGAAAAAATGGAGAAGATTGAAATTAAGTTGATCAAAATTGGTCAAGATTACAGTATACTTCAGGACCAAGATGGAGCAGTCAAGAAAAAGATTCAGGAATCACAGTCTGAGCATGCAAAAATCCACTTTACCAAAAACACTCTTGTGGACACCTTTTGGAAAGTCAAGGATCTGACTGAATGCAGGTTGGAGTAGCTAATTGAGGTCTTGAGGAAAGAAGAAAAACTAGAAGAAGCAATTACAATCTCGGAATCCCTCATTCAAATTATTAACAAGACATTTGAGAATAATAGCATGATCTTAATCATTGGGATTTCTGTAGAAGCATGGAAGAAATTTCTTTCGGGTATGAAAGATAAGTACAAGTTAATTTTCTAACTTAAGTAGTATTTGTACTTCAAATTTTGAATTTTTGAAAGGGGGAGAAAGCTTAGTGAAGAATATATTTGTCATTAATGTCAAAGGGGGAGGAGAGCAGTGAAAAATGCTTTATTATTCTAAGGGGGAGTTTTAGTTTTGAAATTTTGAATTCAGACACTTAGTCATTTTTCACTCAGTGTTGCCATCTATGCCAAAGGGGGAGATTGTTGGAATATGGCTTGCGTGATGGCATGTGGCTTCTAATGTTGTCATTGATGGAAACCTAAGTCATCCCTTCAGTCCTCAAATCAGAATTTGTTCATACTGGCATGAAATGTAGTGATCAGTATGAATTTTACCGGCAGAGAGTATGAAGAATAGGGTATCCGATCAGTATATCAATCTATATGCTTCACCAGATCATCATTTTGAGTTGTGGATCTCCGAGATAGTTTGTTAAGCATCTATACTATCTTGTTGTTAAGTTTAGTGGTGTCACATTGATTAGTGTATGTGTTAGGAGATCCGGTTGGATGCTTTGGTAGGATGTTTTTGTATTTATTTGCTCATTGTGGCCGACTTAGTGAATGTCACATGTCGCAGATGTATAAGGAGTAACTGTTTAATTGTTTCTTGTGTTGGTTATTTTGTTTTGGGTCCTAGCTATGTCTTAGCTGACTTTGACGGGTGCGCATTAAATATAATTTGAGTCGACTATTGAAGGATATTTCATGTTTTGTTAAAGCTGACTTGAAGCAATGAAATCTTTGTTACTGAATATATATATATATATATATATATATATATATATATGAGATCGGTAATTCATTTTGGAAATGCAAGCAAGTGTGAAAGTGTGCGAATGTGTGTGAAGAGCAAAACAAATGTGTGTGTGAGTATTAGAAGGGTGATTGAGCAATCTTTGCATAGTTTCAGTAGGGCAGAAAAACAAAGAAGAGCATAGTAGAGCAAAGAAAAAATATAGTATTAGTCAGAAGGGCTAAAGAGCATCTACTGAGCTTCACCGGAACTGAATCCAGACATTTAGAGATGCTATTTTCTTAGTTCAACATTTTGTTGTAATCCATACATTTTGTAAGGCAGTGAGCCTTCCTTATTTTGAGCAATGAGCTCTAGGAAGTGTGCCTGAATGCATGTGCATTCCCTTTTATTCATACTTTTAACAGAGTATAATTGTGGATTAATCTCCACCATGGTCTTTCCCCTAACAGGGTTTCCACATAAAAATATTTGTGTTATGGTGCTTTGATTATCTTGTTCATGTGCTTGCATCTTTATTTCTGTTTATGTGATGTAAATGGTTTAAGGTCTGGATTCGAATTGTTAGATTTGCTAAACACTGATTCAGCCCCACCCTCTCAGTGTTCCCTAAGTCCAACAAAGCCAAATAGTTCCTTCTCTATAGACATGTATGCAAATCTCTTTCCTAGATATTACTGATCATTTATAATACTGATGTAGCTTCTGGTTATAGTAGCTGTCTTATTCGTTAAGATGTGATTAGCGCTCCATTTATCCCACAAAAGGCTCTATTGTGCTTTATTAATGTTCAACCTACATATGTGGATTTTGGGAAATTAAACTAGTGTGCACCATACCTGCCATCATGGATGATAAGTTGAAGAATATTTGGAGAAAAGAGATGAGAGACTATTTCATTGAGTACAAGGAAATTCAAATTTATAATCTTTATACTTTTAAACACTGTTATGGTCACTTTATTTTATGTGTAATACTTGTGTTGTTACATTGCAGTGTAAGGACATTGCAGATTTTCTCCAGGAGGTAAATATATATCCAAATGTATGCTATTTTCATGATTTTGACATCATACCAATTATCTAAATCTATTTTTATGAAATTGCAGGTTACCTCTTGAAAGGATCAAGAACAATATTCGATTTTGACATCATACCAATTATCTAAATCTATTTGTATGAAACTGCAGGTTACCTCTCAAAAGGATCAAGAACAATATTGGTACAATAGGGAAAAGCCATATGTATACTTTACAATAGAGTGGTTTTCTCAAAGATTCAAGCAATTTCATGTTGGGCATGGGCTTCCAAAAGAATTGTTGAAACCTTATGATAAGTCCAAAAGCCACAAGAATGCTCTATCTTTCAACAAATACTCATATAGGAACTGGGAGTTGTTCAAGACATGTTTTGACCGAGAATGGCTACTTATTAAGTGAAACTCATTTCATTTAGTGCATTGTAACTCATATTTTTAGTCTTTCACTGAAAATAAAAATTGTAATACTCTATTTCTAAGTTGTAACTAGAACACCTTTCTTTTATTAATAAAGTTCACCGATTTTTCCTTCTCAATGGTTGTCTTATTGTGTGCAATTGATGATTCATGATGTGTATTTCTATGTTTTATGTTTAAATCCTCAAATATGACTGAAAATATAGGACTAAATATACTACCAGCTGACAAAAATTAGTGAATAAATATGACTAAAAATATATGACTAAATATACTACCAGTTGACAGAAATCAGTGAATAAATATGACTAAATATATGACCAAATTGATCAAACGACTAAATATACTATCGGTTGACAAAAATCAGTGTTAATACATAAATTAGTGAGTAAATATGACTAAATATATGACCACTTTGATCAAATGACTAAATAAATGACTGGCATTAAACTACTAATGATCACGTGACCAAGCTTAGTGAATAATATGACTAAATTTATGACTGAATCAATGACTAAATTAACGACTAAATATACTACCAAATCGATCATTCAAAACAACCAATAAATGACTAAAATTGGTTTAGTCATAAATTTGGTCACGTTATAAATGACTGACAATAAACTATTAATGGTCA
This sequence comes from Sequoia sempervirens, assembly GCA_007258455.2. Taxonomy (NCBI): domain Eukaryota; kingdom Viridiplantae; phylum Streptophyta; class Pinopsida; order Cupressales; family Cupressaceae; genus Sequoia; species Sequoia sempervirens. The sequence continues at coordinate 405,527,754 of VDFB02075321.1, forward strand.
CATGACCAAGTTTAGTCATTTATAAGCAATTTTTAGTAGTTTTTTTCAGTCATATATTGTTGTTTCTGTACTAGTGAAAAAATGAAATTCTAGATAGAAATTGATTAAATTTGATCAATTTTTCCCTCCTAGTGCCAGAGTGTGATTGGACGAATTAGCATGGGTTGATTATGCTTGATCCATGAAGAATCAAAGCATAACAAAGCCACCAATGTTGAATCTCAACAGAATCATTCAAATGAAAGTTAAACTAAACATTTATCAAAACTAAGCATTCTAAACTGTGAAAGCGTTTAAATGTCTACTCTAATCCATTTGAAAATTATCCCATTGTAGGAGTGGTGTCGTGTTGATGTGGAATGACAACCCTTTCCCAATCCCATGGATAAATGAGCTTGTTCCAGTCAGTTTTATTGAAGAAAACTGATGGAACGATTGTGAGATGTGTATGAAACATGATTTTAATCTAAATGAGCATGATGCAAGCTAATTTAACATGATTTTATGATAAAAATGATCTAGTTATGCAAAAGCTAAGCTAATCTAAATAGAATTTAAACTAAAATATTCTAACCCTAATTAATAAACAAGCTAAATGGATGCATTATGTGATCATGGAAGCCATTAATGGAAACTTAAAGCTAACTAAATGCAATTAAAATGAACTAAAGGATGCTAAATGTGTGCTAAATGTGAGTGTGAGTATGAGTGATTTCAACAACATAAGTTTTCTTTTGAAAGATGGATCCCTATTCAATAGAGGCATGCTCTATTTATATAATAGGTAAAAAGAGATCAATGGATGAGATCAAAAATATTAATCAATGGTCAAGGATGAAAGAAAGAAGAGGCATGTATTATAGATTCTCATCAACGGATGAGAATGCACGATGAGATTTAATCAAGGGTTCACATTCCTTCAAACAAACACACTTTCAACTTATCCAAGAGGTCATAAGTTAACTTGCACAAGAGGTCACAAGTTAACTTGCTCAAGAAGCTAAGTAAGTTTGTTTAGAAAAATGAATAATCCCACTTTTTAAATGAGTGAGGAGAGAGAATATTCTTTGGAATATTCTCATGGGTGAGAGAAAAAGGATAATTTAGTTAATTAAAACTAAATTAAATTGTGCAAAAGGGGAAAAAATATTCTATGGGAATATTCCTTTTGGAGGAATGTGCAAAGGAGGAATATTCCCTTGTAAGTGGGGGAATTAGATTTAATTGATGATTAAACAATATTAATTATACAATTAGGGGAATTAAATGAATTAGATGATATTCATTAAATTAAATGATTTAATGAAAGGGAGAAAGGTGGAATGACATTTAATTAAATACTTAGGGTTATTTAATTAAATAAGAAAATTTAGGGCATTTAATTAAATAGTTTGATTTATTTAATTTAACATGACGAAGTGTTAGCATGAAAATGGGTGAATTAACTTGATTAATTTAATGAGGTTAATAGATTCAAATGAGGCAATTAATTAAATAACTAGGCTAATTTAATCAATTAAGCAAAAAGAGGATGGTTTTCAAGAGGAAATGATGTTAGTATACCTGATTTGAGTGTATGATATGATTCAGGACATTTTTCAGTGTCTACACTAATAGATTGACTTGTATTTATTTTTGTGTTATTGTAGACAAGATTTTGAAGAAAATGCTAGAAGGGAAATTTAGGTTTGTGGTTTTCTTTTTTCTTTAGCTCTCTTTATTTCATAAGCTTTGAAATTTTATTAAGTAGGTACCATTGTTTTAAATCACAAACATGTTTAGGTCATTATGTTTCAATATATGATTTATTTAAGTACTTTTAGTCACATTGTGACATGTGACTGAAAATTGAGAGAATTTGTAGCTATTATGATTGTCCATGGGTTGATATTATACAAAGAAGCTGAAATCATTGAAGTTGATGTGCTTGGTGAGGTTGGCAAGAATATGAAAAAGAGGCCTAGTATGTATATGTGCTTGATGTTTTAGATTGTTTTGATGACCATTTTCTTTGACTAATTTCCTTTGTTTAATTATGTGTTTCTTGCATGTTGCTCTTGGAATAGGTGGGTTGTCAAGCAATTTGCTAATATGGATCCCAAACAGAGCTAAGCAACTTTTGAGTTAGTTAATTTCACCATCATGGTGGGATCAAGGGTAGGAGTGAAGTTGTTGGTGTATATTTAGAGCAACAAATGATGGGGTTCATCATTTTCCATTTCTTTAGTAATATATTTTTTAATTACATTGACTTAATAGCTTTGCAACATGTAAAAATACAATGTTTAATAAAAAAGTTATTAGAAGGGGTTAAAACCCCTTTCAAATACTGATGGGAATGGTTATTGGCCATGGCCATTCCATAAGGTCGTACATTTTTTTTTGACAGCTTAAAGAATGGTCAACATGCCAAGGCCATCCTTTAAGTTATGTCTCTTGTGTCCCTTGCATTTTTGTTTTTTTTTTGTTAATGTTTACTTTTTTTTCTTTTCTTTTTTATATTAACATTAAAGTTACAAATCACAATTTTACTAATTAATTTCATTTATGAATCACAACATAAGTCACCTCATAAATCACCTTTATGAAAATAATATTAAGTATGGAAAATTCACACAACATAACCATGCCACCATAATGACAAACTAAATGTTTTGAATCGTCACATATTAACATTGTCCATAATGGATAATCATAAATTACCCTTATGAAAACACCATTTAATCGGTAGCCATTAACTCACTTTATGAATGTAATTCACATGACATAATTGTGTCTCCATAATTATAAAATGCACATTTAGACCAACCTCATATTAACATTATTGCAAATGACTATTTTTTCACACAATAAAACACATCACTAAAGATGTGCTATTCGACCATCACATATAAATATTATTGCAAATGCCATTTAATAGTTTTTATAACTTTAAAATTATTTTTCATTTTTATTAATGTATCATAATAAATTATAAAATATGATGACATGTAATATAATTTTTATAACCATCAATATTTTTAAGTTGAATATTTAAAAGTATGTAAATAACATTTTTATAAATAAAATAAAATGAATTCGTTGTGTTGTGTTTTGTGTAATGTTGTGATGTGTTGTTTTGTGTTTTGTATAATGTTGTGATGTGTGATTTTGTGTTGTGTTGTGGTTGTCTTAGGTCAATTAGGGGAGGCCATGCAAGCTTCCACCTTCACGTGGCTGGCCTTGTTAGTAGAGAATATTCAAATAAATATTTTTGAATTGAAGAGAAGCTTTTTTTTTAATAAATATTTATATCATTTAATTATAAACAATGTTTTATAAATTTAAGTTAGTTCATATCTAAAATAAAGAAAATTGTGATTGCAATAAATTATAAAATATGATGACATGTAATATAATTTTTGTAACCATCAATATTTAAGTTGAATATTTAAAAGTATGTAATTTTTTTTATAAATAAAATAAAATGAGTTTGTTGTTTTGTGTTTTGTGCAATGTTGTGATATGTTGTTATGTGCGATGTTGTATTGTGGTTGTCTTAGGTCAATTAGGGGAGGCCATGTGAGCTTCCACCTTCATGTGGATGACCTTGTTAGTAGAGAATATTCAAATAAATATCCTTGGAGCTAAGAGAAGTTTTTTTTATTAAATATTTATATCATTAATTATAAACAATGTTTTATAAATTTAAGTTGGTTCATATTACAAAGATGGTGAGATTTTAAAAATAAAGAAAATTGTGATTGACAAAGGTGAAATTTAATTTTTTTTTTTGTCAAATTGTGTAGTATTTTCCTAGTTACCACAATTATATCATATAACTCAAATTTTTTACAAATGTTCATAATTTGATTTTTTTCAATGAAAATAATTTATTAAAATTCTCTTTAAAGGATAATATATTAATAATTTGATAGTTTTTATAAGTCCAAAAGAGCCTTTTGGTCATATCGAGGTTTTCTTCTTTGCCACATTTGCTAGCATGACTGTAATGATCTCTCTCAATATCATACATGGATTAATGTAGTTCTATGATGGATTAATAAGCATATCATGTTCTTATTTGATGCATATAAATTGCTAGATCATTAATCTTTCTAGTTTTCATTATTATTTGTGTATTGAGTGTGACTATGATTCCCAATAAACAAGCACCACCCTTGACATCTAGTGATGTATTCATCAACACTATAAAGAATAAATCATTCATCACCTTATTAGTAGTAGATCTTTTTTTTTAGTTCATGATTTTAGTAGTTAACTAGGGAAACACCACTCATGAAGCATACCAATTTATTTAGCCTTATTGATCATGTCAATTTGCTTGTGCATTACACTTCTCACAATGATGACCCTATAAACTATATAAGTTGTCATTGAATAGTTTATTAGTTTTAACCTAGTGATGCCTTTTGGGGGTTGGAATAACATTGGATACAACTATAGTAATCTAGATTTGTCTTATCTTTTATCATTTTTAATCTTGTTTAAGATACCTCTAGGAATAACCTCCCATGTCTAAGTTGAGACCAACATATAGAGGAGAATATCCACTCTTGGCCCGAAACCTTTCTTAGCTTGTTAATGACCTTTGTTTTACCTTCTTGATGACACCTCCTAGCCCTAAAGGTGAAAACACATTCTAGGATTTTTGACCAATAGTTCTAGGACCCAATAGAATGATGTTAATAGGGGAGAATCTAAATGTGGTTTATTATCATTACTATGGTATACATTGTGTATTCTTATGTGTTGAAGTTTGCATGTGTAACTTATTTCAACAAGATGATGTCGTTCGAGATCTAGGATTAATTAGTTGTTGCCAAGTTGTATAGAATTAGAACATCATAAAACCTATGTAACCAAGGATTTATAGCTACGTGTCTCATGGTTATAGTAGTATATTATTGAGAAGTTAAATTTATGTCTTCTATTTTGAAGAGTGGTAACTATTCTTTGATACCTAAAAGTTCATTTATCATAAGTATATGATGGATAAAAAAAGGTAGTGCATGAACCAATCTATAGAAGAATAAAATTAATCTCATACAAGGAATTGGTGTAGTTAATAGATGGAAAAATATGTAAGTGGTTCATTTGGACAGAATGATCAAAGATCAAATGGGTATATTCAATATAGGTAAAGTTTTCATTGATATGAGAGACTAGTACTATTATAACTCAAAAGGATACATTGATTATTTTCTTAGAACAAGGAGGAGGATAAATATATAAGATTGTGAGCATGGAAAAATAATGTAATGATTGGTAGAAAAATAGGGATGAGCCAAGAAATTTAGATATGAAAATATATGCTATGCTAGAATAAGATGTAGAAATGCATCTTATATTGACCAACAACAAATTTCATCTACTAGGTCCAAGAGATCTCAATTTAATCATACTTTTCATGATGCAAATCAACAAATATAAAATGACATTAAGGAAAGAGAAAGAACTTTGAATGAGGAATTAGATCCATTGGATCATGTCAAAAGAAGTAGATAGGAACTCCAAGTTGAAGTTGATTGAAAAATTATTTAGTTGATTAGCAAGAAAAGGAATTTATCAATCAACAAAATAAAGTTCACACTCATGTAGTTCAACACTAGAGAATGAATAAGATTTATAGCATGTATTAGTAGAAAAAAGTGTAAAATAATAGTAAATACCCAATGTTCATAATCATCCCTACCAATGTCACTAAGGGGGTAAGATGTGAGACCTTGCATAGTAGGTTTTAAGATATGCTAAGATGTTTTCTCCTTTAGAGCAACATATGGGAGTAGACAGATATATAAACTAGATTTCTTTGGCATCCTAAATTATCCTAATAGAAACCTGAGTGACATCAATGATAAATCCCTAATTTCCAAGGAAAAAATACAATGTTTGGGGAAGATCATTTGAGATACTTCATCAATATCATTGAGACGAGTATGAAATTAAATATGGGGATATGATGATGAAGTTATTTGTACATTCTATAGAAGAGAGTGTTAGAGAGTGGCACAAAAGTCTCTTAATCGGTAGCATATATTTTTGGGAGGAGTTAATGAGTGTCTTTAGAATACAGTATGGGGATAGGATGACCCCACAAGAAGGGGATCAATGAGACTGTGGTGGAATTCAATAGTAGGTTCATCCTAACTATGAGAAAGATACTCTCTCATCTCAAACTAGATGAATGAATGTGTCTTGTACTTTATTGTGGTGGATTTGATTCCAAAATTGGCTTATATTTTATATGAGAAAAATACACAAACACTTAGGGAGGCTTATTCTATAGCTCCATTAACATTGGAAGTGGTGGAGGAAAATGGATTTTTGTTGTTGGGATGGTTGTTGTTGTGGCCCTGCTGGGTTGAGAAGGGGTGCTTCTAGCTGTTGTCTTTGGCCTAGAGGGCAACACTGATGCATGGCTTCTTGTTGTTTTCATCCCTTTGGGAAGCTGTGGTGTTCTTATTTCCTTTTGGCGTTTGTTTCAGGCTTGGTGATGGTAGTTTTTGCTTCTGTTGGCTGTTTGGGCACCTGTGATGGCTCCTTTTTCCTCATGGGTGTTACTACTCTTTTTTTTAGCCTTCCTTGGCTGTTGGATTCTCCTTGGTTTTTGTTCTTTGTGCTATATATTTTCCTTCCAAGGTTCTATTTTAGAGTGTGGGGTGGGTTGTTGCCTTCTTCATCTAGTTCTAACCCCATGCAACTCCCTTGGCAATTTGAGGTGGTCATGGGTTCTCTTGGTCTCAAGAGGGTTGGGCTTAATGATTTTTTTACTATTGAGACTGTGATGGAGTGGTGGTTTTCCCTCCATGTTGTTGTTGTGGGTATTGGCCTGGTTGTGGAAGGTTTCCCCCCTTGCCTCTGTTTTGCTATTGTGATGTCGTCGTTGTTTGTTTGTTTGTTCTTAGCTGCAATTATGTTGGCATTGTTGTTTGACCATTTTTTTGTGTCTATTGTTGAGATGACACTGTTGTTTGGTTATGTTATCTTTTTTCCCCTTGGTTAGTGTTGTTTTTATTGTTGTTGGGGGTGTTCTCTCTTTCGGAGGTTGCTTTTCCTGGGTGGGTGTCTCAGTTTTTTTTTGGCTAGGAACCCTGTTGGGCCTTTGGTTGTTGGCTTTTTTCAAGTCTCCTTTGTTTGGGTTGCTCCTTATGTGCTTCCCGATTACCCATGTTCTTATTTTTAGTGTGGTGGCTGGGTTTATCCCTTTGCTTCTCTTGCTGGCACATTTTCTCAAGTTGTCAGTGGCTATCATGGTGCTCCTTGTTACTAGTTGGGTGGCTTTCTTCCCTTTTCTACTGTCCATGTCTTCTATTGAGGTGAAGAGTACTCTTGCTGAGGTGGAGTCCTCTCTTTTAGAGGTAGAGTTGGGGTCTATGGATTTGTGGAGGTGCTTTCCTTACTGCTGGTCCCTTCTATTACAATACCTTTTGAGGCGGTGCTTTCCTTACTACTGGTCCCTTCTATTACAATACCTTTTGAGGCGGTGCACGCTCCTATGGAGGTGGGGCTATTTTTTGTTACAGATTGGTTGTAGTGGTAGTAACATTCTTCATGAAATCTGTTCCTATAGAGGGGAGCCTACTCCTTTTGAGGTAGAGTCTGATTAGGCTTTTCTTGTTTGGTGGTGCTTTAAGAGGTCTTCTTCTCCTCGTTGGTGTGGTTGGGGGGTCTCCTCCCCCGTCATGGTGGCATGGAGGTTTGTGTTGAGCACACCTTCTTTGCATTCTTGCTTGGTGGATCTAGGTTGTGTTCGTGTGAGCAGTGGATTTAAGGTCCCCATAAATTCCTAGTGTGTTGTGAGGGATGTTGGTCCCTATAATCTAGCTGTAAGTGGGTTTCAGGTTCCCTTCTAAACCTAGTTTGGGTTCAAGTTCCCTTGTAAAACTTGGTTGTGTTGGGTTGAAGGTTCCCATTAAAACCTTTTCTGATTTGTGCATATTTGGGGAGTCATGTTGTTCATTTGGTGATTTTTTGTTGGTTCACTGTTGGTTGTCTATGTTGTATTCATGTGCAGCTTGTTCTTCTTTGAGTGGGTTTTGGGTCCCCATCAAAACCTGTTTGTAAATGGTTTTGGGTCCATTCAAAACCTGTTGGTAAATGGTTTTGGGTCCATTTTTGTGTGACATGTTGCTATATCATGGTGTTAAAAGTAATTTAAGGTTCTTTACATGCCATTTTCCCATAATTCCAAATTCTCACTCTACTCTTACTAGAGGTTTTAGGTCATTCTTTTGGCTTAGAAGTATCTTTATCCCCCTTTTCCTTACCACATTTTTAATTGGGTCAACCTCAAACATGTAGTTCATCCCAAGAACCCTTGTTCATGGATGTTTATGTAATTCTTTGTTGAGAAAAGTAGCAACAAATTCATCCACCTTAATCTCAACAATACCACCACCAATTATAACTATTATGTTCTCTCAAGATTTAGGTAAAGAGAAAGGCACCAAAATATATTTATAATCATCAAGCTTATCATTTATACTTCCTAAATGAATCAAAATAATATTTAAATAATTTTAGTGAATATCTATAGTCTCCTTCCTTCATTTTAAAGAAATATAATTTATATTTTAAATTCAATATATTAAAAAGACTCTTAGTTTGATAGATTTCACCTATTCTTCTTCATAGACAGTATGTTGTAGTCTCTTGATAGACATTATCCAAAGGGTGAAATTGGAGAGACATGGTGATATTGTTCCTCAAGATTTGTTGTTAAGATTCTTCTAGTCTTCATTTGATATCCCAATAGGCCTTTCATTTTTTTTATCATAGCCCTCCATTGATCTCTTTCATCCAAGAGATCCTCCATATTTAGTTTCCTCGACTAGTACCTAAATCCATTGAGCTTATTAATTTGTGAACTAGATGTGATTGCCACATGGCTTCTCTAGCCACACTCATGTTTGTAAATCACTAAACAAAGTACTCTTACAAACACAAAAAAACCACAACATTAAAAGAAAGGTATCCCAAGCTTCTAAAATTAAGTCAGCCCTAATAAAAAATATTGAATCTAATTAAGAAAGTGATTAAGCCAACAAGATTAGTGTACCAATGGAGAAATAAATATAAAACATGTAAATCATATGAATACTAGATATATGTGGAGAAACCCTTGCAAAAAATAATTCCACTGTCAAAGAGACCCGAGCTTGTGTTAATCACATAGATCATACACGAATAGAAGTAATTTTCCTTTTGAAAATAGTTTGGCAACCTAAGAGAAATTGAAAAGGAAATTTAGAAACTATACTACTCCCTGATAAATAGAAAAGTTGGAAATTAGAAACCTTCGAGCGATATCTAAAACTATGAGTCCAAACCATGAATTGTATAAAAATTCATTACTCCCATAGTCATGGTCAAGAAACTTGAATAATAACTCCTCTTGTACATATTACACAGCTTATACCTCTCTTACATGTCATATGCTATGTCACAATAGTCAATTTGACCACTTTCTCAAATCTAGGTAGTCCATGTGAGGGCATTCAATGCTTTTTACATAACCACCAAATTAGGGAGATGCCAAATTAGGGATATGCTCTATAACTCCCAATTTTGACCTTTTCAATGTAACTTCCCTATTTAACGTCCTCTTATGCAATATTCCAATTATATTAAAGAATAAAGAATAAATAATTACTATCCTCACCCTCAGATGGGCATCCCATTTTTCCTACTCTATAATGTTAGAAGATCATACATTATTTAATATCATCTACACAATTAAATATAATTTACATGACTTAGGATTTTCTAGGTGAATAGCACATCTAATCCTCACATATGGTAGGACCTCCTAACCTACAACCATACAAACCCTAAAAGAGTTGTGTAACATCATTTCTTGGTCATCACATGGGACAAACCGTTTAATATGCATGGTTTGGTTGTGATAGGAAGAGTAATATCATCAAATCCATTGAGGGTAGGTTATACGAGTTTAACTTTGATATATCTAACTTCAAAATTGTTCCAAGCAATCCCTAGTATATATTTTAAAATGACATTATAAGCTAGGGATTATTTAATGATTCACTTGTCACATTGGATTGTCTTAGTCCAAAAATCAGAATTTAAATAATTAGACAAATTTTGTTGCAAAAGTTGTAGTGAGAGATAGTGCTGGAAATGCAATTTTAATGTTTAAATTGGCAAAAGGTAGCTTGGGGCATGGAATTTCTTGGGAGTTACAAAATATTACAGGTCATTTAAGTTTCCTCATCAGCTACACGTAGGAGTGGGATGTCCATGTTGTGCTAGCCGAGCATTTTTCAAAATGGGCTCTTATTTGTGAGGAGTGGAGAATCATTGTGCCGGCTAGTGATGACTTTTCTTCCTAGGAGTGATTTGCACATGCATTGGAGAGTTAAATATTTTATTTTATGAATTTTAATTGGTTTTTCTTAGGTTGGGCATGGAAGAGGAGTTACAAGATTGATGGAGATAGTGGTTGCTGGAGAGAGGTGATTTTGGAAATTTTGTTTTGATTTTTTTCTCTAGAATGTGGTGTATGAAAAGTGGGGACTTTCTTGTTGCAGGTTGGAGGTGAAATAATACAACAAATAAGTTTTAAAGATTGCAGGGAAATTGTGCTATTGATTTTTCAGAAGAAGGTTGCAAGTAGAAGAATGAAGTTGCATGAAGAAGTGGGATTGAAGAAGAGTTACCTGTGAATGATTTTGTAGTTATATCAGACCTTTGAATCTGATTTTTGATGTTTTTCATCAGTCCAGAGGGCTGAAAATATTGTAATTTCATTTGGTCATAATTCCATGTGTTATAGGAGACTTGGAGCAATAAAAGCATTCTTACTTGTTGCCAATTCTTGCATTGTTTGAATCACTTTCTGGAATTGTTTCTCATGATCTTGAAGTGTGTTGAGAGTTGTGGGAACTCTTTTACATCAGTGCTATCAAAGTAGGTTGTTCTTGAGTCAGCAAGTAGAGCACCGAAGAGAGGGAGTTTTCAATAGGACCTGTGAGTTGTGAGTGTTGAGAAAATGCCTCCTAGAGTAGCTCATCGTGGTAGAGGTGGAGGTAGAAACCCTCCTAGTATGGATGATTTCAAAGCCCTTAGAAGACAAGTAGAGACATTGCAGAAAAAGATACACAGATGATTTGTGCATAGGGAAAGAGATGAAAGTGAAGATGAAGCTGAGAATGAGGAGCCATTTGAAGAAGTGCAAGATGAAATAGATCTTGGAGAAATCATATTACTTAGAGCCATTTGTAAGATTGGAAAAAGACCAAATATGGAGGTCTCAACTTTTAATGGAAGCTTGAATCTAGAGGAACTCATAGACTGGATAAATGACATGGAAGAATTCTTTGAATTCGAAGAGATTGAAGACCCTGATAGGGTGAAGTTTGCAAAGACAAAATGATAGGGTGAATTTTGCAAAAGTAAAGTTCATTTACCTTCACAATTTATAGCAACTCTTACACTAAAAATTGCATTTCAATTTTCTCATATGATCTAAAAATAAAAGCAAAATATAATTGCAGGTTGGAAAACAAAACATAGTTTTCCATTTATTTCATTCTATACGTTCAAAGCTACGTGGTGGAGAGCATGGGGAGGAGTTGCAGGTGTGGGTTACATAAAACAAACCAGATTGAGCCAACGGGTGACTAACCAATTGGGTTGTTACTTCTAGAGGGTTTTACAACATTGTGTGGGTTTCAGGTTTCTTAACACCCAGTGTTTTCCAATTTCATTACATTCTTACTATCTAATTCACAAAAGGTTCTCAAGACAATCACAAGACATTCCAAATTGAGGTGAGGGGTGAGTAACCAATTGGGTTGTTACTTGTAAAGGGTTTTAAAACATTATGTGGGTTGTAGATTTCGTAAAATCAGTGCTCTACAAGTTGGAATTTTAGAAAATAGTATGAATGTCTTGAAAATATTTTGTTAATTAGATAGTAGGAATGTAATGAAAGACACCATTTTATAAACACCTAGTTTTTTCCAACAACCATCAACACTCTGTATGATTGCAGGTTGTAAAACATAGTGGGAGGTGAGTGCATGATTTATAAAACCTCCAACCCACACAATGTTGTAAGACACTATACAGATGCAACTAATTTCCCAACAAAATGCACCTATGTACATACAAAAACACATAAAAACATACATCACATGATAGGATGACGTAGTGTGGGGCCCACCAAGACGAATGATAAAAGTGACGGAACTAGTAGAAGGGAGGAAACCTCACGTCAAGGGAAGCGAGGAGATAATGACGGCGTTAGCTTCCTAACTAACCAATTAGGTTGTTACATCTAGAGGGTATTACAACATTGTGTGGGTTGCAGGTTTCTTAACACCCAATGTTTTCCAATTTCATTACATTCTTACTATCTAATTCACAAAAGGTTCTCAAGATAATCACAAAACATACCAAATTGAGGTGAGGGGTGAGCAACTGATTGGGTTGCTACTTGTAAAGGGTTTTAAAACATTAAGTGGGTTATAGATTTCGTAAACCCAGTGCTTTGCAACTTGGAATTTTAGAAAATAGTATGAACGTCTTGAAAAGATTTTGTTAATTAGACAATAGGAATGTAATGAAAGGCACCGTTTTATAAACACCTAGTGTTTTCCAAAAACCATTAACACTTTGTATGATTGGAGGTTGGAAAACATAGTGGGAGGTGAGTACATGATTTATGAACCCTTCAACCCACACAATGTTGTAAAACCCACTATAGACTGAAGCCAAATAAAAACCCTCATTTTTCTCGCCACTTCAAATTTGTTGGCGTGGTGGCTTGTGCAAGAAACTATCCATGCACCGTAGGTGGGAAGGATGACGTGACTAAGATATGCATTTTAAATTGTAACAAGTATTGTTACTCGAAAACACTCTATGTTGTGGGTTTTTTCATTCTCCAGGTTGAAAGTGAAAGGTTGGAGAGCAGGGGGTGGAGTTGCATGTGGGGGAGATGAAAAACCAACCAAATTGAGGTGAGGGGTTTCTAAGTGATTAGATTGTTACTTCTAAAGGGTTTTAAAACATTATGTGGGTTGCAGATTTCAAAAAACTAGTGTTTTCCAACCTAGAATTTTACAAACCAGTATGAATCTAATTTAGACAGTATGAATGTAATAAAATGCACCTTATAACAAGTCTTGCACAGAGTAAAAATTGCGTTTCAATTTCTTAGTATTATCTCAATATACATGCACAATATGATTGCAAGTTGGAAAACATAGTGGGAGGTGAGTACATGATTTATGAAACCTCCAACCCACACAATGTTGTAAAACCCTTTACACATTGAAGCCAAATATCTTACTGGGTGTTTATAAAATAGTGCCTTTCATTACATTCCTACGGTCTAAATAACAAAAGCTTTTCAAGACATTCATACTATTTTGTAAAATTCTAGGTTGCAAAACACTGGGTTTTACGAAACCTGCAACCCACTTAATGTTTGAAAACCCTTTACAATCAACAACCCACTTAATGTTTTAAAACCCTTTACAAACAACCCCTGCAAGTCCCTTCCAAGCTTGACAACAACCTTCAAAATGAAAATGCCAAAAATGGCAATGTTTTGGGCTTTTGTCCATTCCAAATTATGATTTTGAAAACCCGCCGGCGCAGAACCCACATTGCATTTTCCTTTCTGGTTTCTCTAAACGTTATTCATTTATTTAGTGAGAACATTAAAATGGAAAAATTAAAAAATCCTCAACACAAAAGCACATAAACAACTACATTTCAAATGAAAACCCCCATATGTCAGCTCGGTTTGACAAGTCTTTTCGTCGGTGTGTTTTGTGGTGAGAGTGGGTAGAGTGGGATGGGGGATGGGGTGTTATGTTATAATGTCTATACATAGGTGCATTTTGTTAGGAGATTAGCTTCTCCCCCCTTCCTTTCTAGTTTCTCTGAACGTTGTTCATTTATTCAGTGAAAACATTAAAATGACAATTAAATAACCCTCAACACAAAAGCACATAAACAACGCTGCATTTCAAATGAAAACCCCTTTTCGCAAGGAAAACCCTTGGAAACCCATCACTGAAAACCCATCTTTGCAACGAATAATCATTCAATTCTTCATAGTTCCTAGGCAGAATGGCAAAATGAAATATATTTCTGGCAAATATACATACCTGCTAGCTAGCTATCCATGCTTGTCAAATGCGTTTTGGTAGGGAGAGTGTTCGCTTTGCTTCGGCCTTCGAACACCTGCAACTCCCTTCTGCGCTCCCCATCAACCTCCAAAATGTGAATGTCGAAAATGGCAACGTTTTGGGCTTTTTGTCCATTCTAATGTTTGATTTTGAAAAACCCGCTGGCATTGCCACACTTTTTCAGCGACAGGACAAGTGACGACACTCCAAACGACGCGCCAAATGTCCGCCAGCTCGGTCCGTCAAGTATTTTTGTTGATGCGTTTTGTTGGGAGAGTGGGATGTGGGATGGGGTGTTATGCTATAATGTCTATACATAGATGTGTTTTGTCAGGAGATTAGCTTCTCCCTTCTTGACCTTTGTTTCAATGATGCCCAAGACAACCAAAGAAGAAAAACTAAGGTAGAAAGTCATGCGCTGATAGGTGTTAGTGAAAAATGGGTACCTAGTGCAACTAGGTGTAAATAAATCATGTGAGGCAAGAAAATGTGAGTACTGGAACTAGACATAATTACACACAATGTCAGGAGAAATTGTACTATTGAATACAAGATGACTTTAATGGTTTGAAATCTTAACAATAAAGTTGTTCATGATTTCGAGCTTCCGACTATCCATAGCTCATTGCTCACCTCGCAAGTACACATGTAGTAGATTAAATTTATGGTCTTGCATTTCTAGTTACCATTTCTCAATTCTTGATTTAAGAATTTCTATTACCTTCAAATTATTAATTTTTGTCTTATGGTGTTGTATGAAAACATGTTTAGAATTAAAAAATGTTACGCACAGTGATGTCTTTTTCTATTTAGTTTGTGTCTATTTTAAAGGAACGATTTAATAGTTAAAACATATCGATAAAATGACTTAATTATGTGCAAAGTTGGATCTCTTGTCACATACCTTAGTTTTTATCCACATAACTCACATTTACTTATATCTTAATGCACACTTGCCTATGTCCTATGTTTTATCCTTACCTATGGGTCTACCTTTAATTGATTAATTAATTAAAGTTTCAAAATTTACACACTTCCCTCCAAGGGAGAAACTAAACACATTTATTGACTTTTTGCTATATCTTCTTATTTAAAGACATTCATTACGTTTTCTAATCATCTTATCAATCATTAATTAAATATTATTCATATATCAAAGCATGTTTAACATTGAAGATCATTTGTATAATAGTAGCATGTTCACACTTCATTTGGAGCTCTAAATAGAATCTAGGTTTGAATATCTTTTTAGTGATCATTGTAGCAATCATGTTGCTTATCTACTATAAAAAATATTTATCAATACTATCCATCTTCCATTTATGAAATTAAAACATAATGTAGGCAATAATCAGGGCTTTATTGTTGCCCATATTGTTTGAATCAATTCATGACATTTTGGACAATTGTATTTTTTGAAGATCCATGTAAAACAATTTACATTTAAAAGAAAAATTCAATGCTTGCAAAAGTTAACTGATCATTCAATTCTTAGTTACCATAAATCCAGAATAAAACATTTCACAAGGATCAATAATCATGGAAGTGCAGAAATTACACAATGAAAAAGGGAAACCCCAGGCCAATTTAGCATACTTATAACTCTGTATGCCTCGTTTCAGGACTGCCATTCATGTGGTCGCTATGCTTTCCAAGATAAGTTTCTGCAATTGCAGTATGCAAGGCTGCTCCTATAGGAAGTACATCTTCATCCAAAAAGAACAATGGGGAGTGTGGAGAATGGACTGATCCAATGCTTTCATTTCTAATTCCAATTAAAAACATTACACCTGGTATACTCTGTAGATAAAATGAAAAATCTTCGCCTCCCATTAGTGGAAACGCAATTTTTACATTATTTGGAGCAAGCAGGGTTGCTGCAACATCCATTACGTGAGTATGCAAGTTTTCATCATTCTCTATAGCTGGGGACAATTTGTAGCGGTCTTCCAAAAAATCCACAGAAGCCATGCATCTGTGTACAGCAGCTTGACTTTCAATTACCTACAAATAATCCAATTAATGAATTTATTTCCTCCATGAGCTTTCTTGCTTTCTAAAATAGGTTTAATTTAAACTTAACACTAAAGCAAATTAATTTCAACTGTTTGCATCCAAGCAGTAGGAACTAACCTCCTTCACTCTTTTCTTAAGATTGATGAGACCTTTTGTTGTAAAGCTTCTCAAAGTGCCTCCAAATTTGACTGTAGTAGGAATAACATTATGCCCCTCACCACCATTGATAAATCCAATAGAGAGTACCTTGTTTATAAAGAAACCAATGCATCAGTTCATCTTTTTTCACATGTAGCAAAATATATGATTTTCCCTCTACCCAGAAAAAGCTACTGATCTAATAAAATAGAATGATACCGTTAAAAAATGGCAGGCTATGAATAAACTGTCCTTGTACTTGTGTAAGCCATCTCACAAACATCTCATGTTGATGTCCAGAAATACATTAAGATCTAAGCTGTTCAGATAAGAAATTGTTTCTCATTTAGATTTTTCATCTTTTTAATCTTCTTTAAGAATGTGCTGTGTTTTGGATCTGAGAAAAACTAGTTGCTGGTAAAATTAGTTTTTAAGAGAATATACAAGATACCCTGGTTAACAACATTACTGAATTCTGATTAAGGCATAGAAGAAATAGTTGCACATGGTACATATAGATATAAGAAAGAACACGGACTTATTAACAAGGGTAAGCTAATTCATGAGAAATTTCACCTTATTATTCCATATCCAATGCTGTACACTCTCTCGACTAATGCTTAAAGCTAATAACCATTTTTGTGGTTTTTCTAGGGCTTTTCTGTTGTGAAAAAGATCCATCATTTATAGCAAACTTGCTGATTGTACAAAATCTTTGATACTCTAGAATGAGAATATCTTGGTCTGTAAAAGTTAAGAATTTTGTTGTATTCTGTTGTAGGCCTTGCAATGTGCTTGACTATGTTGAAACTAACTCTTGGCTGCAGACGTGGAATCCAGTGTATTTTAGGCATAAGTTGTTAAGCATGCAAATCCCAAAAGTGTGGCAGTTACAAGCAACCTTGCCCTACACGTGTGAAACATGAAAAATGATTTTAAAGACAGACTAAAAACTTACAGGCCTTATTTTGGATGAACTTTTACAGGGTGTCTATGATTCCTCAATATTAAATTCTCAAATATTTGATAGTACTGAAATATTTCTCGGTACATCTATCATAATTACCAAAAATCTACCAGATTCATTAAGGAATTGCCATAACAGTCATAATTACCTGTAACTCTTCCATCTACATGGCCTGAGGAAAGAAACCTCTCTCAAAATGATCTACTTTCTGAAAGATCACAAGGAGCACAATCTTTTAAGAAACTTCTCTCAAACCCTTCTATAAGATTGCCTTGAATGTCTTTAAGAGATACAATTCTTTCAAACTTATGATTGTTTATTAGGCATTGGAAGAAGAATCTTGAAAGTGCACCTCCTCTTTTATTCAGTTTGTGATGTCAATACTTTTCTAGAAATAGGGAAATGAATAAGGGTGGCCTGTTACATAATGAATATTTAACTGAAATTGCTTAGAAACTTACGAACATTCAAACTGAACATTGAAATGTTCATATTTGTGTGCAAATAGACAACCAAATGTATGTACAATAACACAATAAAGCAAAACGAAAGCAATAGATGCCTATTCAAAGACTAGACATATTTTCAAAATTTGCACAGGATATGGTTATAACTTTTATAGATGGCTATGACTTTGACTAGCCATACTACTATAAATCACATTATGAAGATGCAAACTCTTGGGATGCATAAAACTCCAGTCTGTTAAGGTAGGTTAACGACCTTAATATACTACAGGAACATTCGTGTAACAATTAGCTTTGAACCTTGCCTCACAAAATCTATTTGAGGATAAAAATAACAATGGAAAATTAGTACATGAAACAATAGAGATCCTCATTCATATCATGCCCTGACTCACCTTAAAAAATATAAGAAACTAGTATCTAACTGAGAACTTCTAAATGGGAAAAAGGTGAATCGAACATACACTTTCCTATGGCCTGATGTTTATTTTCTCTACTAGTTAGAAGAGAAAGAATCCTTTGGACTCCAAAAAAGGCTTTACACACATGAAACTACTAAACATGGAACAATGAAAATAATACACCTGAAACCACTAAAAATGTTACATTGCAATAAATTTAAAACCTATTCATAAATTAAACTCCTCTAAGCAATTCCTATAGAAATAAACACTTTCAACCTTAGAAAATATAAAAAATGAAAACTTTTTAAGGAACAAGAAGGGAAAATATTTTGCATCTTTTGATTTTGATATATCAGCTTCAAAATTTGGCTCCCCATAATAATGGAAGCAAAATTAGTAAAGCCGTGAACATCAAGCTATGTAAAGCAACAAATGTTTTCAATCATTCTTCATCATTTGGGGCTTTACACTTATAATGTGTTTTCTGAATCAAGATTTCGGAGGTGGCTTAGGAGTACATACATAGTGTTATACTTATTGTTAATGATTTTTACAGTGTGTTTAACACGATTGTGAAGCATTTAAAAATAAGGCTACCAATTCTTTAGAGTATAGATTGAAGGATCCAAACCTTAATACTTTGTGTAAATAAGGAGAATATTAATTTCTTGGTTGTAAGTACAATCACCAGATATTGAATGCTTGGAACAGAACTGGTACAGTAATGTGAAGACTAAGTTGTGCTAGGGAACTTTTTTTCTAGTTGAGAAAATTTTATGCCAAGGAGAAAAGACTTATGCTCAACATTTTAAAGATTAAAATCTGGTCAGTGAAATTCAGAGGCAGACTCTAATGCCAGCAAGACTAAAATCTGGACAATGAAATTCAGTAACAAGGCTCTAATGCCAGCTAATATGTGCCAATGATAAAACACTGTTTTAGAATATTAAATATTAATAGATCAGAAGTACCACACTAAAAATACAATAGCATTTTCACAAATCATAAATTTGCATTCCTTTTGATTGCTTTTTCACAAATCATAAATTTGCATGCCACACTTGAGAGAATGTATATCTCTTCAAAGACTAGAAAGAATGAACAGTTTTTTATAGGGGTAGGCCTTGATGTACAAGTGCCGTGTGGATGTAGAATTTACAAATATGCTTAGATGACACAAATACATTACTTACAAATAGACTGGATGACAAATTCTTCTTAGAGGTAAACCACTATGATACAAACTACTTAAGACTTAGATTAGAAATATAAGAAGCACTCATGTTCATCAAATGTCAATGTTACATTACCAGTTCTATTAGATATTTGCAAAAGTAAAGAACATACCTGGCTCTGGAGAGGATCTGTTTCTCGAGAAATGATCTCCTGCAGGCTCAAAACTATAAATGATGCAGCAACAACAGGGTCTAGATTCATGTGTGGAAATGCTGCATGCCCACCTTTGCCATCTATAGTTGCTTCAAACATAGTTGCAGCAGCACATAGTGGCCCTGGTCTTGAGGAGATGGTTCCAGTTGGCAAGGACTGATCAATGTGCATTGCAAAAATTGCCTCAGCACCTGCAAGTGCACCTTCTTTGGTCATAAGATCTGCACCTCCTCCCCCTTCTTCTGCAGGTTGGAATATAAGTCTCACAGTGCCCTTCAGTGTCAGACAATGACCATGATTAACAATCACAGCAATGGATAACTATTTGGTATAAGAAAATTCAACTGGTTAATCATAGCCCACAAATTAATGAACACCTGTGCACTATAATTAGCAATGTTATATACTATGGTTGACTGCAGATGCACAACTTTTAATAGCCATTCATTTTTACTGACATAAGTTTGCAACCAAAAATGAAAATCAGGTTGAACCGTTGATGTATGAGCAAAAACCAAACTTTTCTTTCAAATCCTCTCCATGTTATTCAGAATGTGTAGATACACGAGGCTCCAGTACAATCTCCCAAAGTTATTACGGTTCAACTTCCAAACAAGTATGATAATTTTTTTATGGCCACTATTGGATGCTCTCCACACCCATGGTAACATGATAAGATAAGTTGGGGACAGACATGAGAATATAGATTATAAGTTACCCAAAATCATCATTAAAGCTCTATTTTGGCCGAGTATAATTTTTTGTATTCAAAAGAATTAGTGCTATTTTCTGCCGCATGTTTCATCAGTGGAAGTGAAATAAAAATGACATTTAACTTTTAAGTAAAGATAAGCAACAAAAGTGTAAAAGATAAGTAACATAGGTTTTGCTAAAGTTTGTTGTAACCTGGTGCGCTTGCATATCTATAGTTTTAGTCAAAGGTACTTCACTTTTAAAAAATACAAATGATTTAGTGATTCCTTTGTGAAATCACAATCCATCTATCATGATTTTATTTAATTTATCAAACAAGATTGTGAGACCCAAGCTTTGACAAAGGAATCAATGTGTTATCATGCTCAATTAAAGATGGTCACAGCAATGCATGTAAAGGAAAATAGATCAGGAGCTCTATGACTCCAGGATTCAATGAGAGCCTAACCAAATGGATGACAAAGCCTACCAATCATCAAAAAATCAAAATGACCCAATTATTTTCCTGATGCTATAATTTTTCACGAGATTATGTTCTTGTAAACTTAAAAAAAGTCCTAGAGAGGGGATGGCGCTGTGCGTGGGATGGAGGCATGCTAGGGCCTGCGTGCCCTGGTGGTGGTTTCTCTCTGTGCAGGTTCAGCCTTTGGCCGTTTTTTCTCTGCTTTTCGTGTGCTCTGGTTGCTAGTTTTCGCAGGGAGCTTGGTGCAGTAGGGGTTTGTTTTTCTCTTGGGGTGGTGTTCGCTGTGGGTCTTCTTTCTTTTTCTATTCGGATGTGCTTGGGGTTGGAGGGTGGAGTTTTTGGTTCTGGCAGTTTTTTCATTGTGTAGCTTGGGGGTTTGGGGGGTTTAAGGTTGTGGTTACTTCCTCTTGGCAATGGATCCAGGGGAGGCTTCGGGTTTTCATTCCTCGGATTTTCGATCTACAATTGGAGTGAAATCTCCATCTCATGCAATGAGGGTTTTTAATAACAATCTGTTTTCTAATGATTTGGGGAATGGAGGAGTTGCTCTGTCTGGAGGTCCCTGTATTTCAAAAATTAATGGGTGCCTGGAACGAAGCAAAGAGAGGCTGGTATTAATGATTCGACTAGAACCGATCGCGAAGGATATTGAGTATTACTCGAAGCATGCTTTGCTCTACAAATTCTTGGGAATTAGGGTTTCACATCAATTTTTGGAGTCGTGGGCTCATTGTACTTGGTCCCTGGAGGGTGAGATGGAAATAATGTTATTAGCAAACTGTTACTTCATGGTGACATTTAATTGCATGGCGGATCGCAATAGAGTGTTTGAAGGTGGGCCTTATTTCCACAACCAGATTGGTTTATTTATTAAACCCTGGCATGCGGGTTTTGATCCTTCAGAGGAGCTTTCGAATCAGGTTCCGGTGTGGGTTCGTCTCCCTCGATTTCCAGTTGAATATTGGCGCAATGACATCTTGCATTGAGTTGCTTCGTTGCTGGGGAAACTGGTGGGTCCTTCTCAACAAACATAAGATAGAAAGGTAATGACTTTTGCTTGCATTTGTGTTGAAATG
Organism: Sequoia sempervirens; assembly: GCA_007258455.2. NCBI lineage: Eukaryota > Viridiplantae > Streptophyta > Pinopsida > Cupressales > Cupressaceae > Sequoia > Sequoia sempervirens. The sequence goes on from VDFB02075321.1 coordinate 405,549,556, forward strand.
GATTTAAATAACCCTCTTCCAGATTCTTTGGAAATTCGTGCGGGTTCGTACTCTTGAGTGCAGCAGCTTGATTATGAGACATTGCCTTTTCGTTGCTATCTTTGTCATGAATATGGCCATTTGCAGAGGAGATGCCTGAAGTCTAAATCTTTTGTGTCTTAGGTTGCTCAACCTCCTTGCAATCCTCCTAAGAACGACAAAGGCAAGAACCCCGTTCTTGGTGAGGCTGTTGGTGCAGAGGGTTTTATTCTTGCTAAGGCTCGTAAAAGGAATTAGGGTCAAAAGAGGACTCTTAAGGAGTGTCAAGTAGGGAGAACCTTTAATAGATTTGAGGTTCTGGATGATCTTAGTCAGCAGGAGGTGAATTCGGGAATAATGTTTATGGATCAGGGTGTTTCAGACAGGGTTCAAGAAGGAATTATTCCGGATTTGAACCAAACTTCTTAGGAGACTGGGACTTTGCAAATGGAAACAAATCTGAGTTTGGTGGTTCTAGGAGGTTTGAGACTCTTGTGGATACGAAGATGGGGGAGGGAGAGATCTCTACTCCATTGGTGAAAGTGGGGTCTGAATCGGCAAAGGGTAGCAAGGCTTCTCCTTCATTGAGAATTCTTCAAAAAGACCTAAGGAAAGGGGTTGCTTAGAAATCTTCTAAAGTTGGGAGAAAGAAGGATGTGGAAAAGATAAAGCTGATGGGGGAGACTTTGATGGAGTTTGGTTCTATGAAGAGCCTAGATTCCCATTTTTCTAACCCTCCAAACTGATCATCCTCTCCTGGAATGTAAGGGGCTTGAATAGTGGCCCTCAACAAAAAGCTATTCGAGATTTGGTGAGAACTCATTCTCCTGATGTCCTTTTTTTACAAGAGACTACATTAATTGTTGAAGGTCTGATTGGTTTATTGCCTAAGCTTTGGAAGAGTGTGAGCTGCGCGAGGAAATCTATTGGAAACAAAAGGGTCGAGTTGAGTGGTTACAAAAGGGAGACAAAAACATCGCTTTTTAATTCAACTCGGTGAAAGCCAAGGGACATGGTAATTCTATGCTTGTTCTTGTGAATGACAAGGGTGAGCATTTATCTTCTTTGCAAGATATGTCTAGAGAAGCTTCACAATTCTTTGCTTCTTTGTTTAGGGAGGATTCTCAAGATGGTTTGGCAGAAGAAAACCAAGTTTTCTCTTGTATCCCCTCTTTGGTCACTGGGGAGATGAATGAGCATCTTTTGGGCAATATCTCGCTGGAGGAATTAGAGGCTACTATTTTCCAAATGAAGAAAGGGAAAGCCCCAGGCCCTGATGGCTTTCCGATTGAATTTTATCAAAAATTTTGGGATATCATTAAGTTGGACCTTTTGGAAGTGGTCCGTGAGTCTCAAAGGAATAAGCAGATGTTGCGGGCTTTGAACTCTACTTTCGTGGCTCTTATTCCCAAATGTGAGGGGGCGGATCATCTGAGTCAATTTCGACCCATTTCCCTTTGTAATGTGGTTTATAAAATCATTTCCAAGTTGATTGCTGAAAGGCTAAAGCGATGGCTTAGTGGGCTTATCTCTGAGGAACAAAGTGGTTTTGTCGAGGATCAACAAATTCTGGATGGGGTGGTCATTGCTACTGAGACCATTCATTCTATGGCATCTTCGAAAGAAAAGGCTATGTTCATCAAGCTAGCTATGGAAAAGGCCTATGATAGAGTAAGTGGTCCTTCTTGCGAAAAATTCTTATTGCTTTTGGTTTTGCTGAGGAGTGGGTCTAGTGGGTTATGTGTTGTGTTACTTCTATTTCTTTCTCGGTGTTGATAAATGGTGAGCCTTCTTCTCTTTTTAGTGCTTCTAGAGGCCTTCGTCAAGGGGATCCTCTCTCTCCTTATTTATTTATTTTTTTTGCTGAAGGCCTAGGGAGATTGGTGAATCGTAATGTAGAGTTGGGTTTTATCCAGGGTTGGGGGTGATCCAGGGTTGGGGATGGGGAAATGGTTTGCCTCCTCAATCTCACTTGCAATTTGTGGATGATACTGCCTTGATGGGTATGGCTAAGATTACAGAAGCTACAAATTTGCGCAAGGCTTTGGATATCTATCTTGCTACTTCTGGTCAAAGGATTAATGAAGATAAATCTTCCATTTTCTTCTTCAATACTCCGAGGCTTATTCAACAAAGGATTGCTCGTATCTTGAGGTTTTAGATTGGTTCTCTCCCTTTAACTTATCTTGCTATTCCTATACTTGTTGGTAGACTTCCTAGGGAATCGTGGCAGAATATTCTAGACAAGTTTCGTGCAAAGGTTAATCATTGGATTCATAGATAGTTGTCCTTTGCTGGCCATGTTCAACTGCTAAAGTCTGTGGTCCAAGTTCTTCCTATTTATAGGTGCATGCTATAGGTGGCTCCTATTGGGTTTGTGAAGGATTTGGACTCAATGGCTAGACAATTCTTATGGGCGGGTAGCTTGTCCTCTTCCAAGTGAAGCATGGTAAGGTGGGATATTGTGTGTAGCTCGAGGCAGTTTGGGGGTCTTGGATTGCAGCAGTTGACTTGGTCTAGGTTGGCATTGGTTGCAAAGCTTTAGTGGAGGTGGTGTGTGGAGCAGGATCATATTTGGGTCAGGATTTTATGTCACAAGTACCTTCCGGGGGTTTTGAAGGAGGAGCTTCCCAGGTATCCTTTGGTGGGGAAAGGTTCTGTGATTTGAGGAACGCTTAAGAAAGGGGTTGTGCTGACCAAGGAGGGTTTGTTCTAGATATGTAATAGGGGGGTTGAGGCTCTCTTTTGGATTGATTCTTGGGATGGCTTTTCCCCCATTTTGTGCCAGTATCCTAATTTAGTGAATCTTTGTCAACGCTTCTTGGAGGCTGGTTGGTCAAGGGTGAGTGATTTTAAGAGTTTTTATCCATGTGGGCAGCTGGAGGTGGCTAGGTGGAAGGACCCTTGCGATTGGCCTGTTATTGGGTTGGAGGAGGATTGTGCTGAGCTTCAAAATATTTTGGCTAGTAGGCAATGGAGTTCTCTTAGGGATAAGGATATTTTGGCTTGGAGCCTGAATCCTAAGGGTGCTTTCACTGTGGCTAGTGGATATCAAGAGTTGCTGTCTCATAAGTTTGGGGGGTGGAGGTCCCTTGGTGGAAACATGTGTGGAACAAGTTTTCATTGCCAAATTGTAATTGTTTTGTGTGGACTCTGGCTTGGAATAGATGTTTGACTTGGGATAATCTTTGGAAGTGGGGATTCTAGGGTCCTTTTATTTGTGTTCTATGCGACTGTAGTGAGGAGGATTCTTCCCATTTGTTTTTTCATTGTCCTTATTCTATGTTGCTCTGGCATTTGTGGTGGGCTGTTTGCAAACATCTGTGTGTTCATGCTTCTTCCCTGGTTGAGTTCTAGAGCAGTTTGGGAAGACCCCTGTCCCAGGCCTCTTTCCTCCAGATTGTATGGTGCATTGGTCCTACGTTCATCCTTTGGAAAATTTGGTTGGAAAGGAATCGTAGGATTTTTCGTGGGGATAGGTTGATGGTTCAACAGGTTTGGCACATAATTGTTGGTATGATCCAAGAGACGGTGGAAGCCAAATGCGATGTGGCTTTTCCATTGGAAAGAAGTGATGATGATATTGTGAATAGATTGGGCTTGTAGGGGTTGTCTTCAGTCTCTGCTTGTGTCAGAAGAGGAAGGAGGGCTAAAAAGAAGATTCAAAGGGTTGGAAGATGGTTGCCTTCTCTGACGGATTTTCTGAAGATTAACACAAATGGTTCCTCTAGGGGTAATCCTGGGCCTGCTGGGATTGGTGGAGTTGGCAGAGACTGTTTTGGTTCGGTTATTTTCTTTTTCTCCATCCATAAAGGGAGGCATTCTAACAACTTTATGGAGGGGTTGGCGATTCTCTGGGCTATTGAGCGTGCTTGTGCCTTGGGTTGGCATAGGATTATATGTGAATCTGATTCACAGATTATGGTTAATATGTTGCACGAGCAAAAGGTGGCTGAGGTTAATTGGCAGATTGCGTTGGTGGTTCGACAGATTTTGCAGAGGTGCTCTTTGTTGGAAGTGGTGTCTTTTGCCCACATTCCACGAGAATGGAATAGGGTTGCTGACTGTTTGGGTAAGTGGGCTTCAGAGCATGTGGATGATTGGAAGATTGAGGGGTGGGGACAGTTATCCCTTGATTACTGTTGTGATTTAGAGAGGGTCATTGCTGATGATATGGAGAGATAAGATGCAGTTGGCTGTATGGATGGTGGTTTTTGTTTTGGATGGTTGTTCTGGTATATTTTCCTTGGTGGGAGCCTATGGGTTCTGTGATCTTTATGTACTGTTAATTTCTTCCTTTCAATAAAGTTTTTACCCCCACTTTAAAAAAGTCCCTCAGTCCAGCATGCCAATATTTATTGATTTCCAATGAGCACAATTTCATTCTTCACTGCATAGATATAACACCCCATTTTTGGACTATTTAATATTTTGGCTTGTAATAATTCTGATTTGATTAGTACAACTGTTGATAATTGATGTACTTGGGTTTTTGAGTATTATTACACATTTAAATCTATTTCTTATTTTTTGACAAATGGATGTGATTTAAACTTCTTCGACATGTGTAAGTTGTTATATATTGGTGTTTTGACATTTATCTACAGATGTGTATTTATTTATGTGCTGCATATGATGATTGGTTTTAGAAGCAGGTCATCTTCAACTAATGTATTGTTTGATGACTCTTCTATTGTAAAAGGTTCATTCCTGGTATGAGAGAGCATAATGGGGGAGGATACTGTTACATCAACATAATGCTGAGGACAAAGACTTATGTGCAGACAATTTGTTTAGTGCATCTTTGTTATATCTGTTGTGTACGTTGTGATCTCTAGTCATGAATAAATGGGTAATGTATCTTTGTTGTCTACTTTTATGATGTATGGTCAATTGTTGCTTTGTCATTTTGTTTCATCAGATTGATTTTGTCATCATCTATTTTGATTATTGATCATTCGTTTTAGTCATTCAGTTGTAATTTATATGTTCCTCAATTTGTCTTATTTTGTGATTACCCAGTTAAAGCCACTGTACATATGCTTGGTTTTTGCATGTGTATTGCCTTATGGATATACTGGGTGGCACAGAAATTCTACTTAAAAGGCTTAGTGCATGTTTTGAAATATTCAACTGATTTTATTTGGCCTTCATTGTAGGGTCAAAGGGAAAATCATTTGAAAGTTAATAAAATTAATATAATAGCAAAACATGAGAAGGTGACTGTTGGCTTGGACAACAAGATAGTCCTACTCATTTATGAGACATGCATTGGCATTAATGGCCAAGGAACCACTACTGGTATCTGAGATTATGTTATGTACAAATCCCAAGTTTTTGGCATAATGGATTAAGGATGTTGGCATAATGACTTAAGGATGTCAGCTTTTTATTGTATGGAAGATTGGGGGAGACGGTTTTTGGATACAGAGGTAACTGTGGTGATCAACAATGGAAATTGAATTATTAAATTTTGGTTTTGTGTTGCTTTAGAGACAATGGTTAAAAGAATTTCAGTCCAATTTCTTTTAGATCTATGCTTTGATTGGTTTTAGACATGAATACTTATTATGAGGTCATGTATTAGCATAAGTTAAGAAATTTGATTGAGAAAGAATACTCAGCTGTTATAAATTTATGGGATTATTGTCTGTGTCAAACCTTTCTATTATGGCACTGAATATAAAAACCTAACAAGGCATCGGAAGTGTTGCCTTAAATTGGTATTGGGTTAGGCTAGAGCTATTGGTAGCTTGATGGCATATTGAATCGAACCCTGGGAACTTGTAAAACTTTTTATGCATAAACCCATGAGCTGACAAAGTGTAAAATGAAGTCGGAACATTTTTTTTTGAAAGTAACAATGTTTAGAACTCTGTTGGCTTAGTATTTATTTACATACATGGGTCATTTTGAGCATCGATATTCTCATGGCTAAAGGGCTATCCTTGATCTCTATTGAAACCATTATCAAGGGTATTTTGCTTTGAGAGGTTGTGGAGGGTTTGATTTTGGCAGGGATTGCACCCTTTTCTATTTTAATTTTGGAATTTGTTTAACATGTATATAATTATATATATAGATGGAGTGAATGTTGACTATGTATTTTATATATATGTAATATTAACTATGTATTTGATTGTTATGTCTATGTAAAATTAATTGTGTATTCAATTATTATATATAAATATATATGGAGTGAATGTTGACTTTGTATTTGACTGCTTTTTGTAAGTAACATTATATATGTACAGAGAGAATGTAGGCTTTGTATTTGACTATTATCTTGAACTTCAACCTTATTATAGGAGAATACTAGGAAGGTAAGAATAGTAGTATGGTAGTCTTCTCTGTTTACAATTATCAATGTTTTTGATTAAAGGGCAAATAGGTTTTAGGAGGCTCCTAAAACCCATTTACAACAAAAAGGAAGTAGAAAAATGAAATATGCTAACCAATTTTTTCGATGTTTTAACACAACACAACTAGAGATAGATAACTGTATTAGCATTAGCATCAAACTGAAAACTGAACTTGAATTGAATAACTACTCAACGTCAAGAATGTGCACTCAAGATCCCACTAAGGGCGAGGTGCTAACATATGACGGAGTGAAGAAAGTTGAAACTATAAACAGATAGGCGGATAACCAGCCATGAGAAACATTTCCACACTACCACCAAACAGTGGGGGGAAAGAGAATACAATTTAAAGCACTTCGTCCGCTGCGGCGGGCATCCACAGAGTTGTGGGGATTCACCACTTTGAAGTGGGTATAAGAGAGTTACAAAACAGTTTGTCCACACTGGCGGTAAACCATCCAGGGGTAATTTAATGATAGAACAGAAAAGTAATTGCAGAACTAAAAGATGGGTTGGATTAGTAATGCTTAATCTCAACCTTACAAAGTAAACTCTGCAAATTACAAATTACATTGATAAGGAATGAACCTTAGATATTAGCATGAACTTTTACAATGATATAACTCTCAAAAACTGAAGTAAATGATCATAAACTGGAAGTTGCAACAATCTGATATAAAAATCAGAATTCTGGAAATTCAAACCAGCTACAGAGAAAATCATGAAAATGCTCATAACTTGGTCAAATTACCTCCGAATCGAATGAAACCAATTGCAACTGATTGCTAGAAGGTAGGCGACCAAACTGAAATGAAGAAACAGCTCCAAAGAACCCCTGTTAATTTTGCACGAATTCCAAAGCTCCTCTAGAAAAGTACGGCCCTCCTTGAAGGGGCGATTTCTCCTTAAAAATCAGGTTCTCAATAATAAAATCTAAGAATTGGTAGAAAGGGGCGCCCTTGAACAGCAAACTGAAAGGTAAAATACCCAGAACCAAATTCAAACTGGAAATTAAGATATAACATGAAATCACCTTCAGCTGTAGATGAAACAGCAAGACCAAAATTGATGAATCTTCAAAATTTCTTCACAATTAAGCTCAATCTGCTAGTCTGGATGAGAAGCAGAAAATTCCAACTAGATGTTGTATTTCAAACATGAAATTGGATAGTTGGCTAGGAGGTAGCATCCTCGAAGCAAGAATTCAAGTGTCGTTCCGACAGCATAACAGTATAATAACATGAATGCCCCAATGCTGGAACAATGCCTTCATTTTATAGAAGAGTAGAAGACTCTTCAATCCCTCAAGAAAAGACGCCAACAGTCACAGAGACTCTTCAAATTTCCAAAAAACCATTCAGCTTCTCAAAAAGGCGTCCACTTTACCAGGCAATATAAAATCTTTATTTTAAAATAATAACTCCTTCAAAAAGGCGTCCACTTTATTTCCCAAGGCATTAAAAGACTTTAAATATTAAATTTATCCTCCATGATGACGTCCCCCTTCATGACCACCTTTTAAGAACAACTTAAAGTTAATGAACTAGACCAAGGGGTCAACTTGAAATTAAAACATCAATGCCTTGAAATATATTATTTCACCAAAATAATGCTTTTTTTAAAGCCAAAATCAAACCCAAGCAACTGCTCCAACTGAAAATGACTTAATGAAGGCTGACAACTGAACCACTGCCAAAATTAGTATTTACTAAAAATAGTAAATACCTAGAAATGCCACAAAACTCCAAGCAAGGAAACCCTAATTTCACTTCTGATCAACCTACAGATTTCTGGAAATAGGCTATCAGTCAAAGAAGAGCGTATGACCAAAATGGGGACATTACAAAAAACAACTGACAAACAACACAACAAACATATAAAAAGAACATGGACCTACAACCAAGCTGCCAATGGAAAACACCCAACCCAGCCTACACTATGTCTAACCCTTTCCTTGCATTATGTACACCCTTAACCAGAGGATGGGATTCTAAGGCATATTTAGGAAAACCTCTCTTCTTTGAACAATTGTCCAAGACACTTCATTTAAGTCCACCAACTATGGAGAGAAGGAAGTCCTCAACCAATGCCTCAACCACGATCACCTCGCATGAAGAGGAAGAATGTTATCCAAAGATGTGGTATGCTGCATAGAGTTTGTAGACCAAGTAGGAGCAAGAATCCCCTCACTACCCATTAACTAAGCAATGGGACTAGATGCAAGAGAATCCAAAACTAAGTTAGGAGGCACAATCCTACCAAGGAGCAATGAGTCCAACTGAGATGTACTAGCCCTAGGGGAAGCCACCTCATGAGGAGCCTCCATTAACACAACATGATCCACCAATTGGGGGGCATAGGACAAGGAGACTCATTCACTAGAGAGTGGGGACAACGAAAACATCCATAGTCAAATGATCAAGAGGGCATTCCTCCCCCATGTAGCCGAGCACGTAGTCCTACGAGAAGAACAGGTACAATTAGAAGCTAGATGTCTAGTACCTGTTGTGACTTTTTCACACATCACCCCATTTAAAATGGGGTCCCCCTAATTTTTGCTCCATTCTGGTCTTTTGGCTTTGGTTTTGTCTCTCCCTCTTTCTGTCTCTTTTCTGCTGTCTGCTTTCTGGGGATGTGCCCATCTGTGAGCTTAAACGTGAAATTTTGGCCAAGCCTAAGAATTAGGGTTTTGAGTTTTCTAGTCAATTTGAAGTCAAATGGAGTGAATAAGTTGGAATCTGAGATTCACATTGCAGTTAGTATGCTTCCAGTAGGTTCCCAGCTAAATTTCATCGAATTCCGACAACTTACTATTTTTAGTAAGTACCAGATTTGGTGCGTTTTCTCGGCAATATTGAAGTTCTCTCAATCACACTGCATCCAGAACATGTCAAGCTGCTCGTCTGCAAATTTTGAGCCAGAACGGACAACTATCTATTTTTAGCAAGTACAATTTTTGGAGCAGATTTTAGGGTTTATATGTGAAGTTCTTCAATGCATGTCTGGAGATTCTTTCTGGGTTTTTTGAAACCTACGCGCTGATATAACATGCAAAATGAGATGATGACTTTCAGTGTTTAGCCTTCAAAGGCTATTTTTAGGGTTTACATGTTGAGATTTTCTTTGCATGTCTGCATATTCCTTGTGGGTTTTTCGAGACCTTTGCAATGATATAAAATGCAAACCAGGATTGAAACTTTTTCAGGAAGCCATCTTCAGAGGCTATTTTTAGGGTTTGCATGCAGGGCTTTTCAGTGCATGTCAGCATATTCTTTATGGGTTTTTCAAGAGCTACGCAATGGTGTGACATGCAAAGCGAGATGATCAATTTTCAAAGACTTACTATTTTTAGCAGGTCCATTCCGGCAGCTGCCCAGCACATCAGGATCACAAACAGGGCGAAGTGCAACAAAAATCAGGTCAAACGGAGGTCATTTGATATACATGCAAGTCAAATTAGGGTTTCCAGCTTTGGGACCCAAAATGAGGGGTAAAATGCCAGAATTTTCGAAAACCGATGTATCCCACTGCGATCACTATCTTTCAAGCTATCCACCGGTAAAATTTGAAGGCAATCGGAGCACTTACTATTTATAGTAAGGCGTTCCAGAAACAGGCTAAAAATAGTAAATCAGCAATGGGCGCCAGTGTGAACAGGCAAGTCATCCGATGAGGGTCACGTCATTCAAATTTCAAGACAAACGGAGTTGTGTAAGTATCAAAATCAGGCAGTTGCTATAAATAGTAAACCACCTTCAGAAATATGCTATAAATAGCAGGTCGGCTCAAGATGGCAGTGTGAACAGATAAATTAGGTCATAAGGATCCTGTGGTTTAAATTTCAAATCAATCTGAGCTCCAGAGATGTGAAAATCAAAGGATTTACTATATATAGTAAGGCATGGAGAAGTTGGCGAAGACAAGGAAAAAACGCCTAAGTTTGGAGATAAATCCACCTCCTACCCTCAAATGCGCCCAAGGTTAGCTAGCAGTTGATAAAATTTTCCAAGTTTGAAAAACATCCTGCAGCCCCCCTCAAATGCGCCCTCATGTTAGGAGATTAATAGAAAATAAACTCACGCCCTCATGTTAGGAGATTAATAGAAAATAAACTAAGGCATGAAAACTTCCTCCTCAGCATGCCAAATGCGCCCTCAAGGTGGTGGAAGGAAAAAAATTCTAAGTCTGGAAGTTTATCCTGCTCCACATGCAAAATGCGCCTAGTCCAAGATGAAAGTAAAAGTTGTTAAGTGAAGTAAAATCCTCCTCCATAGGCTAAATGCGCCCAAGTACAAGGTGAAGTTGATGGAAAAATAAGCTAAGGCATTGAAGTCAAAGTTCCTTCACCACATGCAAAATGCACCCAACTTGCTAGGCAATGAAGAGTGAAGAAAAATATGCTAAGTGTTGAAAATCCTTCTAGACCTCAAAATGCGCCCATGCAAAGATAGAAAATTCCAAGGTGTGGTGCATGCAGAGAATATTCTAAGTAGGGAAAATTTGAAGTCCAACTCCTCATTTGCGCCTTGACTTGAAGAGGAGGCCTTTGAAAAATCTAAATATGGTAAATTTGAAGCATGGCCCCCTATATGCGCCTTGAGAAGAAGAGGGTGATCAAAATATTCTAAGGCATAAAGATTGGAAGTGCACCCCATGGATTTGCGCCCAGCAAAGAGGATGAGTTGAAGATTTTTCTAAGTGTGAGAAAATAGAGGCTCCCCCTATGAAATGCGCCCAAGATTGGGAAGGTGGCCTGAAAATTTTCTAAGTGTTGGAGAAATGGAAGCAAGAGGTCCTAAATGCGCCCAAGGTAATGTGAAGTAAAGAAATTTTCTAAGTGTTGTAAAATGGAAGCTCAAGGCTTAAAAGGCGCCCAAGAGGGCAAAATGATGAAGGAATTTCTCTAAGGCAAGGAAATTGGAAGTGTAGGGGGCTAAATGCGCCCAACTTGAGCAAGTGATTGGAAAATATTCGAGTATGGCAAAGTGTAAGAGACTAGGTGTCTCTCAACCCAAACCCTTGACGGAATATACTGATTTTGTTTGTTTTTGTATTTTTTTGTGTTTTTGAGGATTTTTGCAATAAAACAATAAATTGCGATTTTGCTCTAGAAGGCTTTAAAAATTCATAAAAAATAAATAAATAATAACTATGCATCAATATTGATCTCCAGATGAAGGCGCATATATCTATTAACTTCCAAAACTCAAATGACAAAAGAAATCGACTACAGAGAGATTAAACAATATTTTATTTGGAAAGAACCTGTAGACTTGCAGGCGCCAGAAAAACAAGAAGGAATGTACGGCTGGAGCAAAGAATGAATCCTCAGGCTCTGAAATCGATGCTAAAGCTCTGTAGACCCTAGGCGCACCAGATCCCACTGACAAAAGCTGAGAACTGAAGGCGTTTCACTTACAAATGAAAAGTACGGCCTTCCAGCAGTAGTATGGCCTGTACCAGCAGCAGCAATAAATATAGTAAGGTCCAATGAATAAGATGCCAGATCTCTGTGAAGACAATCTCTGATAGGTCGCCCTAGTCAACTGATGAAGAAACTCTGTAGATCCTTCCTGAAATCGATCCAATATGTTCAACTGCAACTTTTGTGTGAAGTCACCAAGTAGACAATCTTCAACTGGTATTGCACAATCTCAGTATGCCAGATCTTGAAGAGGTATCGTTCTTCAAAATCAATCGTCTGCTGAAACCCTAGGTTTTGCAAACTTCAATGCTCAGAGCAAAAAGAAGACAAATTGAATAATCATGACATAAGAGTTCGATTTGTCTTTGGCAGTCAATATATACTTCTCTTGAGAAATTCGACCAAACCCTCTTTTTAATAATCATTTAAATAAATGATTAAATTTGCCTATTTGGACTTAGGAGAAATATTTAATAATTGGCGCCCCCATCATTAATGAATAAATCCTTATTCATTATTTAATTATTCCACTTTATTATAAAGTATTAGAAATACTTTATAATACGCCAAAACATTAATATTTAAATAAATTAATAAAGTGACTTTAATATAAAGTCAAAAATATTAATTATTTAATAAACCATTAAATACGCCGTTATTTCTCCATCTGACCAACACACTGATGAACTGGGTCGAATTTGAGCTAAACAGCTGAACCAGGGGCCCTGCCCAAAATAGCAGCTTCCACCTATCCGACTTTCTAAAAATAGCAAGTCTCTGAAAAACCACTCTGAAGGATTTTGCGAAGGCCCAACCTAAAACAACTGCAAAAATGAAGCTCCTGAACACCGGGTAACTGCCTCAATTGATCCTCTACACATATCTGTCAGCCTATGAGGACCAGGATGATAGGCTAACCACATATCCAGCTACGCTGACTAGGATGGGGACATCACAGCAAAGTGAAAGTGAAGAGGGTCAAATGCACCTAAGTTGAAGACGCTGATTAGAGAAATACGCCTAAACTTGAGAAAGGTGATGAAGTTCAAAATACGCCCAGCTGGCAGGAGGATGAATTTGAAATTTTCCTAAGTGTCAAAAGAGAAGAAGCACGCCAAGAGAAGTAAGATGAACTTTGATGATGAAATTTTTTCTAAGGCATAAAATTCCACCTTCCTCTAGAGGAAAATACGCCCAAGTTGATGGAGGAGATAAAATTTTCAGAGGCATGAATAAAATTGGCGAGAAGAAGTTAGAAGGTGCCAGCTTCACAAAGATGATAAAGTTTTCAAGGCCAAGCAAGAAAATACGCCTAGAGATGAAGATGAAGAATAAAATTGTTGGCAAAATATTTTTCTAAGGTTTGAAATTCAAAAAATTAAATGAACCCCTTCGTTCATGGAAACATGAATTTGATGCTTTCCGAAGGACATTTTCTTCTGGGTACTGGACGTCTTCAATGAGGAATTGATTTTAAAGTCTTCCATAGCTCGCCAAGGGTTTCAGGATGAGAATTTTCCGTGGGCACTTGATTGATGAATTTTCTAAGGGGAAAATCTAAAAATTTTCTAAGGCAAGGAATAAATGATGTTTTTGAAGATAAAATGCCTTGGATAGTGAATTTGAAGTTGACTACCTAGGTGAATTTGCTCAAATTCTTCGTGGAAATAGCCTTTTTGAGCCAGAGATGAATAAAATCAAAGTTGTCAACACCTTAGTTGGTGAAATAAATTTCTTGAAGATGCAGTTGAAGTTAACACTTTCAAAAGATGATTTTAAAAATGCATCTCTTGAATACACCCTTGAGGAGGATGAAATTTGTCTAAGGCATTATATGCCCCAGCCTACAGATGTTAAAAAATCGTGAAGAAAGCAAAGTTGGCTAGAGAAAAATGATGAACCATTGGAAGATAAAGCATGAAAATCAGGTAAGTAAGGTGAGTTTATATTATGAGGTGTTCTGATGCCCTTCTTTTTATCTGTTTTGTAGGATGAACGTCGGGGCCAGAGCGTGGTGACTTGGGGAGATGAAGCGAATACTTGGAGAAAATGGCTAAGTGTTGAGACCTAGTATGTGCCCAACCCAAGTGGCAAAAGAAGAAATGTTTGAGTTCAAGACTAGAAAATCCTTCAGGCTCAGGCAATGAAGAGTTGAAAAATGACAACAATGGAAAATCATCGTCAAGCAGGAGAAAGAGGTTGTAGTCTTGGAATTTCAAAATGAGAACGTGCCTGCCATGCCAGAAGTTGAAGTTGTTTGATCAAGTTTACAGTCAAGGATAAGAATAGTGGGAATGCGTTTCTAGACAGGAATATTCTAGAAGATGGTGGACATTAATTGCTCATTTATTACCCCACTCTTCTTGGTGGCGGTTTTTAGGGTTAGGGCTGAAGTGGCACAATTTGGGCCATCCATCTGATTGTAATCTGAGTCGTTCATTGGACTTGGCCAGCTATATACAGGGGCATCCCCCCTCATTTGTATCAATAGGAGTTAGAATAGCAGAGGAAGAATAGAGAGAGATTGATAGAATAGAAGGTAGCATAGTTTGATAGTTTAGCTTAGGTTGAAAAGGAAGGAAAGTCTTCCCTTTGAATACTTTGTAAGAAGTTGTTGAGAACACTTTCATAATAAAAGAGTTTTCATTAATGGTGATCCCTTCTTTGTTATGAGTAGCTAGCAAGGCTTCTTCGTCCTTCCAATTCATGTAGAATCTTGAAGTAGCTTAAAGTAAAGTAGATTTTATTTCATGCAACTGCTTAGTAATTGTGGAATGTGGTGCTTGATTTGAACAAGACTTCGCTTATCCATACCACTAGCGGGCTCACTGACGGTGGGTTTGCCTTGCATGGTCAACTGGAACATTGTGAACTTAACTTCGATTATGGTTTACATGTTGGCATGCGTCATTGTGATGGGCTCACTGACGGTGGGTTCGCCTTGCGTGGTCAACTGGAACATTGTGAACTTAACTTCGATTATGGTTTACATGTTGGCATGCGTCGTTGTGATGGTGTCTTCATGCCGAATCGTGATTTGAATACTTTTGATTACTCCTCTGAAGATTGCACCGGTTTTGTGGAAGCTGTCCAAAGCGAGGCAAAGCAAGGCACGGTTGAAGTTTGCGAGAATTGATCACCATGTCCCACCTTAGAGTAGAATTGTAGCATCTCTTACCCCTACACCCATTTAAATTCAGTTCATTTCTGGTTAGTATTAGGAAACTTGTGCTTACCTTCCAAATCATTCAAACCACGTGAAACCCTTAATCTGCTGTCTGTTGTCAACTGCCGAACAATTGTGTAAGTTCCCTTGAAATACCAGCAAAACACATCAAGCCAACTGAGGGTATTCTATTGCATGAAGGAACCTTGGAGTTAAATGCATGATCTATCTCGCAATCTTAGCATGCAGGAAACTTTGTTCAAGAGAGGATAGAGTATCCGTTGGGAAACTTTATTCTGTGTTGGTGCGGTCACGAAAATCACATCAACAGTACCAAAGAATCGCTTGCACCAAAATGATAGGCCCTCATAATCTAGCAGTTGAATCCACTGTCTATCCTCAAACATTAATATGACATCCCCATAAAGCACCTTAAAAATGTCGATCTCTACCAAAATTGGGCAAGGTAGAGTGATCAATGTTGGAAATTGTTGAATGCACCCTCAAAAACCAACCAATAGCATTGTTGATATCCTCAAAGCAAGAATCATAACAAAATTACAAAGGGAGATTAGGCAGCCTCACCCAAAGTGGCATAATGTTGAGAGATTCAGTCATAGGGTTGAAAGAAGGGAACCATGGGTTTTGAGAAAGAGAATGCTCTCCCCACATCCACAATTGACCATTCAACATCAACTCCATGTCCTCCTAAGTTTTAAATCTTGCAATAAAGAAACCCCTAGTACAAGGAAAAAGCTTGATTGTGCCATCAGTGAGAGGCCTACAGGAATCCAAAACCCACTTATGTAGGTCCAAGAGAGAAACCCATAAGTGATTAAACTTGCAAATCAAGTTATGGCGAGTGTAATAAGACTCATTGTCAATAATTTCTTCTCCACATACCACCACAAGGGAGGACTATGAACAAGGAAGGGGGTGAGCTTTACCATGTCAAGGAAAACAAACCAATAGTAGACCTTGCTCCAACCATGGCCACATAAGACTAGCAACAACTTACCCCATTCATGCCTGGACCCATCGAAACTTGGCTAGGAGAAAACACAATTTTTTTATTCTTGATAACTCCAGAAACACAACCTTTTGAGCTAGAGGCAAGAGGATATACAACATTAGCAATCATAAGAACAAAATCAAGAAGAGGGACAGGCTTGTAAATTTTAGGTGAACAGATTAAATGCACAGAAAATAATTCAAAATCAGAAACAATAACACAACAGATACCCTGGGAAAACCCTCCTCTTGAGGGAGAAAAACCCAGCAACAAAGATCTCTCTTATATTTATAATATCAGTGGCAACAATTTACATTACAATGAGGCCTAACACACACACCAATATTCAGCACCTTGAACAGAATAAAGAACAGAAACAACCTGTTGCACTTTAAGACTCAATTCAGTCTTAGAGGAATTCGCAGACTGTCCCTGAGTGACTCACAAACTGACCATGAACAATTTGCAATCTGGTCTTGAGGAATTCGCACTTACAGAAATTTGCTCTCACAAAATTCGCACTTGAGAATATTCGCACCTACAGAAATCGAACTTGTACTGGGCAGAATTCGCACTTGACAATTCACCCTTGACAGTTCACACCTGACTGAAGTTCTCCCTTGATGATAATTCGCACTAGATGGTTTGCACTTGATAGAACATGAACTTATTTGCTCTTGACAATATTCACACTCTCTGAACTTTGATGATTCGCAATCTGCTAACAATGAATACACACTTGCAAATAATTTGCACTAGAAGATATATCGCACTTGAAGGTAATTCGTACTTTTCTTGATGATCTTGCAAAGGACGGATGATCTTGTATATATACAACTTAGAGAGGTCGCACCTCTTCATATCATGAGGTCGGCCAGAATAAGCACAATTACAAATCATAAATGATGTCGGCCAGAATAATATTAATTTCAAATCATAAGGATGTCAGCCTCAAACAAATCTTTAAATATAGCCTCTTCAAAACTCGTGCCAAGTATATATAAATTAAATAGCCTTTTGGCTATCATTTAATTTATCCAGCTAGAGTATTATATCAACGTTGTATGTTATCATTAACACTCCCTCTCAGCTAGAGAGAATACTTCCAGCTGCTCAAGATAAATTACCTCAACATGATGCCAATCATAGTATGGCAAGTACAAGTGTTCATCACTTGCGTGATGCTGTCACCTCAATGTGACTTTCACCATGACTCTCTCAGAGGGTGAAACACAAGTACAACACATGTCATGGAGTCACACACATGACACCCACCATGACTCAGCTCAGAGGGTGGAAACAAGGGCTTTCACCTCAAGTTCTTCCGTCTCAGAAGAAAATGCATTAACAAGGGCTTGCACCTCAAATTCTTCTGTCTCAGAAGAAAATGCATTAACAAGGGCTTGCACCTCAAATTCTTCCGTCTCAGAAGAAAATGCATTAACAAGGGCTTGCACCTCAAATTCTTCCGTCTCAGAAGAAAATGCATTAACAAGGCTCACTGATGCTAAGACTCATACTCGGTCAAGGCTGGATTCTCCACCATACCAAGCTTATCTCGAAGTACAAAAACTTTATCCTGGTGAGAGGCTTGGTGAGAATATCTGCCGTCTGCTCATCGCCTGATGTACATCAACTGTACAGCCTTCCGCTAGCATATACGATATAGTGGTACTTGATCTCAACATGCTTGGATGTCATGAAACACAGGATTGACAGAAAGCTTCACACAACTCTAATTATCACAATGAATGATAGTAGGCTCCATTGATTTTCCAAACAATCCTGCAAGGAGCTTACGAAGCCACACTGCTTCCCGAGTTGCCATACAAGCTGCTATGTACTCGGCCTCTGCTGTACTCAATGCTACAAATGACTACTTCCTGCTGCACCAGGAAATCATAGCAGATCCCAAACTGAAGCAACAACCGAGGTGCTCTTCCGATATGTGACACAACCTGCCCAATCAATCAGTGAAACCATGTAACTCCAAGTTTGCATTTGAAGTATACCTCAACCCATATCCAACTGTGCCACGCAAGTATCTCAGGATATGTTTAGCTGCAACAAGATGTATCTGTCTCGGATCACACATAAACTGGCTAAGTGCACTTACTGCATAGCAAATATCAGGTCTAGTGTTAACTAGATACATCAAGGATCCAATCAGTTGTCTGTACAATGTGGGATCCACCAAATCTGAACTAGCTGTAGCCTCCTTTAATTTATGAAGATTGGTCTCCATAGGTGTAGACATGGATTTGCAATCCATCATGCCAAATCTCTTAAGTATATCAATGGTGTACTTCCCTTGACTTAGAATCATACCATCTGTTTTCTGCCAGACTTCTAAGCCAAGGAAGTAATGCATGAGCCCAAGGTCCTTCATCTCAAATTCAAAAGTTAAATCCTTCTTACATTCAAGAATTAGGTGATCTTCTCCAGTAAGGATTAGATCATCAACATATAAAACCAAAATTAATGCATCACCATTGATTACCTTGAAGTAGAGATTTGAATCAGCATCATTCTTCAAGAAACCCAAGCTTGATAGGTATCGATCAATCCTTTCGTACCATGCACGAGGAGCCTGCTTAAGACCATACAAGGCCTTCTTCAACTTGCAAACATGAGACTCCTTCCCATGAATCTCAAATCCATCAGGTTGCTCTATATAAACCTCTTCCTCAATCACTCCATTGAGAAGGGTTGTCTTCACATCCATCTGGTGAATCTTCCATCCTCTAGATGCAACAATAGCAATGATAGTTCTAACTGAAGTGTAGCGAGCAACAGGAGCAAAGGTCTCATCATAATCAACTCCCTCTTTCTGAGAGAACCCACGAGCCACAAATCTTGCCTTGTACTTCTCTATGCTTCCATCTGCAGCATGCTTGATCTTGAATAGCCATTTAGAAGATACCATAGACTTGCCCTCGGGTCTAGGAATAATGTCCCAAACATCATTTTTAAGAATTGACTGATACTCCTCTGTCATAGCATCTCTCCAAACTTGAAGATTAGATGCTTCCTCAACACAGGTAGGCTCAGATTCTATAATCTGACTCATCAAGGCAACATAACTGGAGAACTTATGTGGCCTTTTGCTTTCTCTGAATGTGCCTCTAGGAGCTGCAAAGCTTTCAGCCTCTTGCATGGTGCGACTAGCCCATAGAGGTCTCTTTCTCCCGATAACAATGTCAGTAGGCCCATCAGTAGGTTCCAATGGTTCAACTGGATCAAGATCTTCCTTTGGTTCCATAGTCTACCTCTGAATCTCAGGAGTATGGTCAACTTCCATATCCTGAGGAGACTCTTCATTATCAATCTCCATATGAAACCCTCTGGATCTCCTAAATGCAACATCTTCCTCGAATGTGACATCCCTACTGATCTCGATCACCTTCTAACCTGGAATGTAGATTCTGTATGCTTTTGAGTTTTCACTATAGCCCACAAATATTCCCTTCTTGCCAGAAGGCTCCAGCTTGGTTCTCTTTTCCCTGGGAACATGAACATAGACAGGACAGCCAAAGATCCTCAAGTCACTGACTTCAGGCTTCTTTCAGAGTCATAATCTCAAGGATCTTATGAGGACTTCTGTTCTGAACATATACAGCTATCCTGGAAGCTTTTTCCCATAGGAAGGTTTGCAAATCTTAATCATGGATCATGGCCTTTGCTGCTTCCACAATCGTTCTGTTCTTTCTTTCGGAAACATTGTTTTGTTGAGGATTATAGGGAACACGGAACTCCCTCTTAATCCCTAATGCGCAGCCCTTGCATGTGCCTTCGTGCTCTTGAGTGAACTTAGGAAGGCCCGTCACCATCTTCTCCATGATAGGTAGGGCACGGAAGTGCAAGTGAGCCAATCTCCGATGCCAAAGATCACAAAGACTTGAAGAGTCATGAACCTGTTGTGACCTTTTCACACATCGCCCCATTCAAGATGGGGACCCCCTAATTTTTGCTCCATTCTGGTCTTTTGGCTTGGGTTTTCCTCTCTCTCTCTCTCTCTCTCTCTCTCTCTCTCTTTTCTGATGTCCACCTTTCGGGATTGCGCCCGTCAGTGAGCTTTAACGTGAAACTGACCAAGTCTGAAAATTAGGGTTTGAGTCTTCCTAGTCAATCCGAGGTCAAACGAAGTCGATAAATTGAAAATTGAGCCTAACATTGTTGTCAGTGTGCTTCCAGCAGGCTTTTAGCAAGTTTTCATCAGATTCAGAGGTACTTACTATTTTTAGTAATTGTGAAATTACAGGCAGTTCGTCAGCATTTTTGAAATTCCAACAGTCACACGGCATTCACAGTGCGTCAAGCTACTCGCGTGCAAAATTTGAGCAAAAGCGGACAACTTACTATTTTTAGCACCAAATAGGGGCAAATTTCGGGGTTCGATGCGAGTTTTTCTTTGCATGTTGGCATATTCATACGGGTTTTCGAGACCGCAATGATATAACATGCAAAGAAGCGCTTTCGAATTCAGCCTTCAAGGTTATTTTTAGGTTTGCATGTCGGGTTTCTTTTGCATGGATAATCCACGGTGGTTTTTCAGGAAGCTTAGCGATGGTGTGACATGCAAGCGAGATACCACCTCAAGAAGGAACTTGCTATTTTTAGCGTGTGTCGGGATGGCCGCTTCCTAGCGCCGGATTCGTGATCGCAATGCCAAGAAACGAAGAGAGACGGAGATCTTCGATACGATGCGAGCGAATTAGGGTTTCCAACTTCAGAGCCTGAAAAGAGGAGTCAAAAGTCAAAATTTTCGAAAACCGGTGTAAACCACCGCGATTGGCATCCTTCAGGCTATCTGCTGGTAAAATTTCAGGTCAAACGGAGCACTTACTATTTATAGTAAGTCAATTTGGAAACTGGCTAAAAATAGTAAATTGGGCACATGCATCAGTGTCGACAGTAAGGTCACGTGGTGAGGAGCGCCTCATTCAAATTTCAAGTTAATCGGAGCCATGGAGCTATCAGAAGCAAGCGGTTACTATTTATAGTAAACCACCTTCAGAAACAAGCTAAAAATAGCAGGGTAACTAAAAATGGCAGTGTCGACAGAACAACGAGGTCATGAGGATGCTGTGTGCAAAATTTCAAGACGTTCCGAGCTTCAGAGGTGCAAAATTCAGAGGACTTACTATAAATAGCAAGGCACGTAAGCTGGCGAAAAATGATGAAAAAGTTCTAAGTCTGGAACTTCATCCAGTTGACATTCCAAAATGCGCCCAGTTGATGAGGAGACATGGAAATTTTTTGAAAATGAAGTTCATCCTTCACACAGGCCAAAATGCGCCCAAACTGGAGAAAGTCAAACAAAGTCAACAATTTTTATCCTGTTGGCATAGGGAAATGCGCCCAACTTGAAGAGAGAAAAGGTTGAAAATTTTTCTAAGTGTAGAAATCCGCCTCACCCCTCAAAATGCGCCCAAGATGAAGCAAGTCAAAGTGGTCAAAGTTTCTTATCCTCCTCAAGGGGTGAAATGCGCCCAAATGCATGCATGTCAAGACAAAAAATGGAAGCTGAAAAGTCACATGAAGGCGTTTGAAAAGTTCATCCACCAGCTATGGCAAAATGCGCCCAAGGTAGGAGAGAGTCAACAAAGTCAAACAAGTCCGTCCTTCACATACATGGAAATGCGCCCAAACAAGGAGTGGGTCAACAAGTCAAAGTTTTTTTTTATCCTCTTACATAGCTGAAATGCGCCCAAACAGAGTCAAGTGAAGACAAAAAAGGTGAAGTTGAAGGGTCATCCCTCATGCATGTCTAAATGCGCCCACATTGAGGTAAGTAAATAGAATGAAGGTGGTAAATAAAGTGAAAGATGCTTCAAAGCATGGTGAACACAAGGTAAATACTAGGCGTTATCCTCCTTCAAGCCTCAAATGCGCCCAAGGTGATGAATTCTAGGCATGGTTTTTTTATTTTCTCTCAAGTGTGCTAGGCGCCAAGGGTGATGGGAGTTATAAGGTGTTAGAAAAGTTCTAAGGCATGTGAAGTGTGAAAATAAAATGCTAGGCGCCTAAAGTTATAAAGTGTTGGAGAATTTCCTAAGGCATGATGAAGTGATATTCCAAGGCGGTGGAAATAAAATGTCAAGTGTTATGCGCCTAGAGTCTGAGGAGAAATATGAAGTGAAGTAACTTGCTAAGTGATAAAAAAATTTCAAAGGCAAGAATGAATATAAAATGCGCCTAAGATGTTGAGTGATGGAAAATAAAAAATTATCTCTAAGGCGTTAAAATTTTAAATAAAAGTGTGGAGTTAAATACAAAATGGTGAGTGGCAAATCAAGTGTGTCAGGCGTGAACGAAATTTTTTCTAAGGGAAGTTGATATTTTCCCCACTGGCAAATGAAATAAAATTTTCTAAGACAAATTCTCAGAGTGCGGGATGATTAAAATATTTTCTAAGGAAAATATTTTCTCCCTTAGAAAATACGCCTAGAGCCCAAGGTGGTGAATTTTTTCGAAGCACCGGCAAATTTTCTCAGTGATGAAGTCAGAGGACGATGATAATGCAAGAGGAATTCGAATTTCTTCAAGTTGGAGCAACACAGAATGATCACAGGCGAAGAATGAATTTAAAACGGTGAAAATAATATTTTTCTAAGGTTCAAATTTCAAAAAATTAAATGAACCCGTTTGTTGAATACCCATGGATTCGAGGTGTTCTGAAGAAAATTTTCTTCTGGGTACTGAACATTCGCAATGATAGATGGATTTCCAAGTCTTCCGCACTTCGCTAGCACTTTTTCGGTGAAGAATTTAATCAGTGCTCAAATTGTGAATTTTCCTAAGGGAGAATTTTAAATTTTCTAAGGCAAATTTGAATAAAATGACTTTTCAAAGTGAATCTCTGAATGATGAATTTAAAGTCAGTTGCCTAGAGGATTTTGATCGAATTCTTCGAAGATGAATTTTCCAGAAGTAATGAAGAGTTAAAATTCGAATTAATATGACAGAGCTCCGGCTGGTGAACTAAAAGGATGAATTTAAATTAAATTTTTCGAAAACAAATTCAAAGATGCCAGTCAAAGTCAAGTTTCTAGAAGAGCAAGATTCCTGATGTCGAGTGACAAATGTCAAAAACACCAGAGAGGGAGAATTCAAATTCTTGAAGTGGAGTAGTGGAAGTTTAATGCACTGGCTAAAATTGGCTTCTTCTAGAATTCGAATTTTAGGTATAAAATGAGGAAGTTCCTCGCTTATTTTTCACAGCTGGAATTCGATTTGCTCTGAGGTTGACATTGTAGTGAGTTGCTGGAGACTGAGACTTGAGTGTGTTCGAATTTTGGCTAAGTTTGGAGTTTGCTGAAGTTGCTGCTTGTGCTAAGGACGCCTTGAGTTGCTGAGAGGTGCCATTGCCCAAGTCAAGAGGTGCGCACTTGCTGGTTGGAGAAGAGAAGTTGCTGAAAGCTTGAAAGATACGAGTGTGGCTGAAGCTTAATTCACTGCTAAAGTTCGAATTTTATTGAAACCAAAGGGGACGCACTTGTTGGTTGCTGATTGAGTTTGCTGATTGCTAAGAAGCTTGAATTCGAACTTGCTGATTGCTGGAGCTTGAGTTGTGTTTTTGAAGTTGCCTGTGCTAAGAAGGACGCCTTAGAGCAAGGAGTTGCTGAGAGTTTTCAAAGTGCAAACTGGTTGATTGCTGATTGCTGATTGCTGATATAAAGTACAAGTTTATCGAAGCTGCTGATTGACATTGCTGAAGAGCAGTGAAGCCACTAAAGTCTACTTAGAAATCTGTTCTAAGTATTGAAGTTCGAATTTATTGGAAGAGAAGAAGCTGAGATGGCTGAGGCAAGGACGACTAGAAAGGACAATGGTGCCTCCAGGCAAGCTGTGATCAAAAAGTTGAGCAAGACATTCATGCCGGAATCAAAATTTGTTTCAAAGTTGGGCAAGTTGACAGACACCAATTTGGGCTCCGTCAACCTGGATACCTTCAAGAACAGGACGTTTGGAATTGGAAGTCATAGGCCCTCGACCACTTCACATAATATTATTCGAAGTGGGTTATATGCAGCTGCTGGTTTTCCACCAGCCATTCAATGCTCGAAGCTGATAATGGAGTGCGCCAATTACTATGAAAAGGATCATCAGTCAATCACGTCACCAGATGGCCAAGTGCTATCCAATCTTACTCCAGCAGCCATTGGTGAAGCTTTCGGGATCCCGGTGCACAGAAACATGATTTACAAGTCCAGAGAACGAGCTGAGCGGATGTACGCTTCTGCATTCGAGAGATGCATGGATACAATTAACACTCACTGGATGAGCACTCCTAAGCCTTCTCGCACAAAGTTGCCGAAACAGATCATAGCGGATGACTTGAAGCAGGAATATTGTGACCTCATCATGATGCTGAGCAGGGTTGGAGGTTGCCCACAGTCATTCATTTTTGAGCCTTGGATGTTTTACTACATCAACCTTGTGCTAGAAGGGAAGGATTATGTCAATTGGGTCGAAATGATAAGTGATAATTTGCACGAGTAGCTCCTGGGCCTCCGAAGAACGAAGACATTTTATATGAGCTCCTACATCATTTATATGTTGGCATGAATGACTAAGTACAGGGGGATCTGTTATAAGGAACCTGTTGGTTGTGGCTCCCACCAGTTCAAAATACATGAGGCCTGTCCGCAGTTGCACCTGGCAAGCACAACCCACTACAAGCACGTCAACGATTCCTTCACCATGTACATCACGAGGCTGCTATAGGAGCGATTACATCACAGAATCTCGAGGGATGCCCAAGAGCTGATTGAAAGGTATGGGTGCTGGTTCATACAGTTTCCGAGATTTTCTTACATTAGGCTGCAAGGTTTTTCATCATACCCATACAGGCTGCCTAAGTACCCAACAGATAGAATTTTAATGCTAGAGATATCTAGGCAATTGCTTGCCTTTGATAAAATTCAAAAGAAGAAGAAGAAGGGAGGGGTAGAGTTTCCAGTTGTCATAGGCAACTTGGATGAGGTGTGTCCTTCGATACAGGCAGCTAGAGAAGCTGAAAGTGAACTTCAATTTTATCATTTCTCATATCATACTAGCCGACAGCACTATGACCCACATCATAACATCAAGTGGGTACTGTCAGAGGAGTTTAAACATAAGGCCACCATAGAGGATTATTGGGCTGATGCAGTTGATGAGATTGAAGTAAGGAAAAGGATGTTTTCTCGGTTGCCTATTACTTTGATCAGGGAGTGTGAAGTTGTGTCGGTTCCAAACCAGGTCAATGAGGATATGGATGTTGTGCATCCGGATTATGCGGCAGTTAGAGATACTCCACTTCCACCTTCGGATTGGTCAGAACCTGAGATTGCTGATTTGGACACCCTTTCTATCCCGGTCCTGACTTTCACTAGAACATGGGTTGATAAGCGTGTAAGCAGACTGAAGAGTAGGTCAGTTGCTTTGACTTACAATATGATGGGAGATCACAGGACACCCACAAGCAGAAAGAAGCAGATTACAAGAGGTCCGGAGCCCAGAAAGAAAGAGATAGTTCGACAGGAGCCTACTCAGCCAGAGCTTCCACGAGTTACAGTTGCATCACCATTGGAGACACGTTCTCCAAGTATACAGGAGGTCTCTTTATTTGCTGATCAGAGGAATGCATTAAATCAGGTGCAAGTAGTACAGGATAATATTCAGCCTCCACGGAGAGAGTCGGTTGGCCAGAGTGTCAACGCACCTGTCACGGCTGATCAGCAGGATGATGAGGGGACTATTACTGACCCTCAGTTTCAGTAGGAATTAGAGGTGGCTATGAATGATGAGGATGATGATATAATGTCAGGTGACACTCAGCCACTTGAGGATGATGAACCTCGCTAGAATGATGAAGAGGTTGAGCAAGTTAGAGAAGTAGAGGCACATGAACATCAGCCCTTTGATATACAGTATGACGTGCCTGATTGGCTTAAGGATAGAATGAGAAGAAGCCCCAGTGAGGAGATTGATCCAACAGTTGAGATGGAAGAGTTTTTGAACAGGATCAATGCACCTCCACAGAAGAAGAAAGCAAGAAAGTTTTCAAAGATATCCACTGAGGAGGATGGTTCACGTACCCTTCATGTAGCTGTGCCACGAGTTGAGTGTGACCGAAATGAGGCAGTACCTGAGAATTATGTGGTCACGACTCTAGATTTGGGACGCCCTACTGGTGCGCAGATTGTAGAGGAGTGTGATAACTCCTTCGCCCTCAAAGATAGATTATTCAAGAAAGAAGGAAAATATAAAAGGCTGAAAAGAGAACACAAGGCCTTAATTGGATATGTACAACACTTGTCTCGTTCTCGAGGGCAGGATATTCCAGTGATAGAGCCTCCAGCGGAGATACCTAGAGAGTCGATCAGCGGCTTGATGGAATTAGGAAAGATGGCACAGGAGGCAGACAAAAGGGTCACAGGGGTTCGTGTCGAGACAGAGAAGTTTATGGAGGACCTTACCTTTGCTTTTCAGCAAGCCTCTAGTATTTTGACACGAATGGATGCAGTGGATCATGCTTGGGGCGATGCTTCTATCTATCGGAGTAAAGTAATTCAGCGTCTTGAGGCATTGAGGCATGTTCCGTTGCGATTGCTGGTTGATGGAGGTGTCATTCAGGAGAATGACAGGTATGACTTCTCTAGGTGGTATTCTTCGGCTATCACGGGGCGTGGTTTCTTCGATGCGGCACAGGCGGATTCAGCAAGGATACATAAGGCTATGGCTAATATCATTGATGGAGTTCAGAACACTTTTGAGGCCATATTTGCTAGGCGGCTGAATCCAGATGAGATAAGTGTTGATAATTTGAGGGGTTTGCTGGTGCCTTTCTTTGCAGATGTTAAGACCTTTGTACAAGATGATTTCGAGAATACTTCTACTTTCTCCACTTTGATCCAGAACACGCAGGATTCCTTAGCTGCTTGGAGAAAGTCTTGTGCAAGGCATGAGCATTCAGTCACAGTGTTAGAGTTTCAGTTAGATTGCATTCCACCTATTTCGGTTCAGGAGGTTGAGGCTGTACTTGGCAGATTTGTTGAGCTTGCCGCCAAAGAGAAGGCAAATGGGAATGCACTACTGGACGAGGATCTTCTAGAAGACTGATTGAGGGCATTTATTGCCTTTACTATTTTTGGGAGTGAGTGGGAATCTTTGATTCATTTAATGTACCACTCCCTATTCCGGCAATTTTTAGGGTTAGGGTTGAGGTGGCACGATTCTGGCCACTCTATTGATTGTAACCCTAGCCGTCTTTTGGGACTTGGCTAGCTATATAAAGGGGGAGTCCCCCTCATTGTTATTCATTAGAATTAGAACAGAAGATTAGAATCAGAATTGAAAAAGAGCTAGAGGCTAGAGAGTAGAGCATAGTAGATCATTTTGCTTAGCATAGTGTGGAGGAGAAAGAAAGTTTTCCCTTTGAGAACTTTTGTGG